>CAKAKR010063591.1:57645-71488 GCA_916700685.1 Adelosebastes latens | reverse complement strand
CTGAAGCAGGAAAAGCCAACACTAGGATCAGCATTGATTCATGGAGAGACCTTCGTCTGGTCAGCTAACATTACTGCCAAGCAGCTGAAATATAGAGATATTGTGGTTTTAGCTGACGTGTGTCGCCTCACTGTTTTGAGCGATGCTCGTTCATGTCTATGTAGAGCGAGCAAGCGCGAGCCTGACGCTGACTTTCATTGACTTAATGGCCACAGGTGTCGCTGTTAACAAGCAATTCTGAAAGTTACAAATAGTCCCTTTAAGGTTTACATGTAAAGTGATAAACACGCATTTGTGGATGTGACTTTACACAACACAAATACAAAAATACATGTTTGTGGATAGTGAAATATTTGCAGATCATGTTACACATTTGTGGAATGTCTTCTGTGGGTTACAACTAATAAAGTCCAATAAAAACTTCCATATTGAACAACAAGCTGATGTTTGTGACTCACAGTTGTCATGTCACAGCAGCTCACTGCCGGCTAGGTCCCCTCCTCCTCCTCCTCTCCTCCTCCTCCGGTGCTCCGGTGCTCCAGGTCTCCTCCCACTCCGCATAGACCGGCTGAAGGCGGGCAGAGACAGCCCGTCATCTCACGTCAGAGGCGGCTTCGTTATTTAAACTTGAGTCAAGAGAGGAGGAAAGTTTTCAAGAGACGGGACAGCGTTGCCTAGCAGCTAGGCAGAGAGAGGACTCTTTGCTATACTTTGCCTTTTTTTGTTACCCCGTAGTCTACACATCGAGGAACCGAGGATATTCATCTGTCTGTTTCTCTCTCAGTCTCTACCAAACATGAGCCAGACCGTGACACTAAAGGGACCCTCTCCTTGGGGCTTTCGACTGGTGGGAGGACGAGATTTCAGCACACCGTTAACCATCTCCAGGGTAGGTACACTGCAAAAACAGCCCCACTAGAAATAAGCCAAATATTCTTCAAATTTTCTTGTTTTGAGCAAAAAAAATCTGCCAATGGGGTAAGCAAATTTTGCTTGGCTAGAATTCTTAAAACTAGACTATAAATCTAGACTGTAATGTGTCTTAAAACTAGAAAAATAGGCCAAAATGTTGCTTAATACAAGCAAAGAAACTGTTATGTAAGACTTAAAATGAGTATTGTGCTTTCTTGATTAAGCTGACTTTAATATTTTTTTTTTTTTTACTTAATTTAAGAATTTACACCTTAATTAAGATATGAATATCTTATTAAGAAAAAGTTAGATATATTTTCTTAAAATTAGATTACTTTTCTAATGCAAAACTTGCTTGTCAAGATTATTTTTCTTTTTAGGCAAAAAATAAAAAAAATTCCTAGAAACATTCCTTTTTTTACTTTCTTAAAAATCCTTTTTTGCAGTGTAGACACTCAGCTGCCTGTTGCTCTCCATTAGAAACCCTTTTAATCATCCTCATTACAGCAATTTAACTGACTTATTCTGCATTAAAGTAATTCACATGCTCAAGGGATGTAGGAAAAGTTAGAATGAATGCTTGTCCAATTACTTAATTGTAAATAAGAGGTCGCTATTATCCCTAATAACAGCAGCCTATTTAAGTGTATGAACAGGAGCTTTACTCTCTAAGCTGACAGACGGTGCCGTCTAATTCCTGGCAGCTAAAGTTGCCAGGACAATTTAGTGAGTCATTGCAAATTGGCTGACCTTTAAGCTTTCTCTATCAGAAAAAACCCCAAACCAAAACAATATACAACTCTATCAATATCAAGTAAATTACATACATACTGAATGGTATAAATAATGCCATTTAATGTTATTTTTTCCAAATTGTAACCAGGTGTAAGTGACCTAAGGTCGTAGTCAGACAGTCTCATGCAGATCTTTTTTTAAATATATGCAGGTAATGTCATGATTTCTGTATTATTGCATGTGGTTTTTTATTTATTTAAAAAGGATCCCCATTAGCTGATACCAATGGCACCAGCTAGTCTTCCTGGGGTCCGAAATCAAGTACACTGAATTTATCACATACATACTATATACAACATCATATTTGTGTTACACTAATAACATTCAAATTTTCCAAACATATATAAATTTCACATTCATACACATCTTCCACAACCATTTAGCTTCAAGGCCCATCATCAGGGAAAAGGAACAAAAGAAAAACCATACATGACCAACACTGGACTATCGATCAGCTGCTTAAGTAATGTATTCTTAGATGGTATTTGAATGAGGATTTGTTAGAGGATTGTGTTATCTAATTAATCATTGTTAATATTACTGGTAGTAGTAGCTAGTAGGGCTTTGTATTGGCAAGAATCTGGCAATACGATATTATCATGACACAGGGGTTATGATTCAATATATTGCGATACTGTAAGTAAGGCGATATATTGCAATTTTTTAAATCTAATTTTAGGAAAAAAGTCATTGTATAAACGACACACTACCATATGCATAAAATCTGTGTACAAAAAGTTTACTTTTTTAATGCAATGAGAACAGTGGGATCTGCATTTGTCCCTGTAACATCCAACATCATAGCACTACTTTGAGAGGGCGCATACACTGAGAGGGCGCATCTCGTTGCAAAATGAAATAAAGTATTGACTGAGTTCATCTTTGCATGTAACTATTAATTAAAAAGTGTTTTTGAGAATCGATACAGTCTCACAAAACATAATATCACCATATTTGATTTTTTTCAATATTTTCTTACAAACCTAGTAGCTAGTAGTAAAAGTAGTGGTATAGTGTTCATGAACTTTCCTGACCCTCAGAATATGGGTCAAGAGTCCTGGCAGAGGATCTGGCAGTAGCCAATAGTTCATCCCGGCCAGGGTAAACACAGCCCGGTCCTGCTGCCTGCAGGGCTTCATGCAGAAGGAGGAAGAGGGGGGGGGTGCTGACATTTGTTTTTCATCAGAGCTCATTGGTGCTGCTGAGGGATTCCAGGTGTTGTGCTCAGCTGTATCACCAGCCCCTAACCGGCCCTTTAACTACAGGGCCCTAGCACTTCAAGCCAGAGGTGTAATTTTTAGATTTATGGCGGGCGAACCCCTGAAGGTCACCTGAAGTGCTCTCTGTTTTTACCACTGTATCCCTAATAAGAGTTGGGATGCGATGGTGAGGCACTTCGACTTACAGTGTGTGTGCAAAGTTGAAAGTCTTCACAGTTAGGTTTGTGGTTTCAACATTAAAGAGTTGCTTGGCACCTTTGCTTGTTGAGAGACACCTTTTGCAACTTGAGACATTTCTGTGGATAGAGCGCTCCCTTCATGCTTGATCTTCATGTTTGTCTCTGCACAGAGTACAGTTTCCAACAGAGACCATGCCCAAGACCAGAATTCATTTGGAGAAAAGGGAAAAAGTTGCGGTTTCAATATCAGTGATTTAACAATTTCTGAATTTTGCCATTCCAGCCTGTGCATACTTGCATGACTGCCAATGTGGAAACCATGGCATCCATGCACAGGGAAGTCTTTGCATTGTGAACGTTGCGTAACTCAGTGATGATGGCGTCAGTGAAAATAATTGCAGGTTACACTTCACAGACAGTTGCATAGCAGAGATGGCAATAAAAACCAACACTGACATGCAATAGAGTAATAGGGAGTTTCGACTAATTCCTAAATCTTGGCTTGAAAATTCGGGAAGGAAGCAGCTGGTGAGATGCAAGCATATTTATCAAAATATGTAATGTCAGAGGCATAAATACACACAGTGTTCTGGCAGCAAGACCCAGTATTACACCACCTCCCGAGGACTTTGCTTTCTACCAGCTATATTACAGAGCAGTTCAGGGTCCAAATGAAGTCACATGCTCTGAAACATCAGCTGACAGCACAAAATGTGTTTTTTCTGGCAGAACTCGATAATTGTTTTATCCTGGTGTCTTAATACGCCGGTTTACATGAGTGAATAAATCACAATTAAATTCAGGGAGAAGTAATAAAAAAAGATAGAAATGGTGGGAAAGGAATCCTCTCGCCTCACCTCATGGGAGCTGGTCGCATTCTGGGTTTTGAAGCACGCTGTGATTCACTGCTGCTGATGTACTGGAGTGTTTCCTAAACTTGCTATTCATCACATGCTTGCAACATTCTTGCTGTACAGTGCATATGCCCAAGACGGCAATTACAATGTGTTGAATGGTGACGCAGAGAGAAATTCACGGAGGGAGAGAGAGAGTGTTTGTGAGAAGCATAGTTTATGTTGTATAGTATTTAAAATGCCTCTTCGGGGGGCATTTTAAACCTCATACAAGCCAGAACTCTCTGAAGGTTGTTACAGCGTCTGCTGGCTTGTATAACTAGAGGAGATAAGGTTAAAGACAACACTAAATGCTAGACCTTTTGCAGTATTTTACGTAATCCTTCCAATCGTACCTCTAGTTTGCATGATTGACAGATCTCCTCCCCTCTTCCCCCGTGTCCTTAAAAGGGAACGCCATGAAACACCTGCACTTGGAGACAGTGAAAGTTGTAAATACCAGAGAACAAGTTCTGATGGCAGCAGCTGGTTTCTCCCTTAAGGTGATAATGTCCCAGGATAAGCCCATTAGTCCCCTGCCAGACCATTAAGTCCCAGCCAATGACGTGTCTGCTTGACTCTGGAAACATTTGCCCTGATAGTGTGTGTGTGCAGTGGTAGGTTGTTAAATGGCTTTGTGTGCATGAGAGAGAACGAGTGGCAGAGAAACGGAGACATAATAAAATCACTGATGTAACTGCTGAAGCATTTAGAGAGGATACGTTGGATATGACAGCTGCGGTATAAGCCTTTTTGTAAATATGTGTCAAACCACGTCTAGGCAGGAGGTGACGCAGGACACTTGTCAATCCCGCCGACTGGCAAACAGTCGTCTTCTGAACGGGAATTCACAACTGAGTGTTAAAAAATGATCCGAGCAGTGCGTAGCTTCCCTTTTGACACCTTTATACCGCATGCTGCTGCGTGGTCTGTCTTTATCTGTCCATGCAAGGTCGGCAATTGTCAGTGTAGCTTTCAGACAACTACTGTTGCTGCATTTAGAGGGTTGTTTTGCACAGGCCACATTCTTCAAATTTTTGTGATTGTTTAATTAATCATTTAGTTTAAGAAAAATGTCCATCCCAATTTCCCAAACCCCAAAGTGACATCTTATTAGATTATTTGTTTTATCCAACCTGCAGTCAAAACCCAAAGTTTATAATGATATAAAGCAGAGGAAAGTAACAATTCCTCTCATTCCTAAATCAAATATATTCAGTTTATCATCACATAAGACAAAGGAAAGAAGCAAATCCCCATAATTTAAAAACTGAAATCAGGGAATGTTTGGAATTTTTGCTTGAAAAAATGACTTTAACAATGAATCGATTGTCTAAATAGTTGCTCATTGACTAAGTGTTTCAGCTCTACCCACAGGGAATGAGATAAGCACCTGCCACCTGCCAAATAACAGGGTAAATGTTGGCTGTGGCAACAATTTCAGACCCTGTCTTCCCACCACAAAAACATAATATAAAAAAAAAGACTTCATAAAGATCCATATAGTAACTGTTTTATTACACCATCTGTAGCTCATTGTATACATTATCTTACTGCTTTCCATCTGAACGGGATCAAAGTCTAATCTGATACATTTTCAGAGTAGGATAAACTGGAATTTATCTTCAAACAATACTGACATGCCCATATGTACAGTACATTAAGGGGTTATTGATCGCTGTAATCATTCCTCTTGTCCATACTGGCCGGTGACTTCAAAGAGATCCTTTCTTTAAATGATTAAGTGATGGGGGACAATGATGCTGAGATCTCTTCACGGCCAGTGTGGACAGGAGGTACGATTACAGAGACCAAAAAGTCTTTCAATGTACATATGGGCATGTGAGTTTTGTTTTGACACAACCTTGAGGAAAATGTGAACCTATCCTTTAAGAAATAAACGAGAAAGAGAGATAGAGAAAGTCAGAGTCAGAAAAATCCATGTCATCTGTCTTCTGGTTATGGAACTTATGGATTTTGATAGAGTTCAGAGAAAAGCTTTTAGTCATATCAAGTCATACCGTTTCATGTTTGTTAAGCTCACAGTGCATGCATTAACAACAAATATATCTTAGATTGTATCAGCAGTTATACATCCAATGAACTCTGTGTCCTTTGCACCCTTTTAATCTCTCAAAGTGCACTTCTGTTCAACTCCGCCACATACCAGAGACAGGACATGTGACCTGAAGCCACATGGGTGCTGCTGGTTATAATAGTCGGCTTTAGGCAGCTCGCTTCTCCAGATGCTACGAGCTGCAACTTCTGAGCAAAAGATAACAGATGGTGCTCTCCAAGAATTTCCTGTTGTCAGTGAAGCTGTGTAGCGTTGCTGAAGCAGTATATGAGCAGGAGAACAATGCGAGTCCTTGGGATGTTGCTGAGCTTTTCCTGCTCTTCTGCTTATCTGATGTATGAAGCGGAGTCTCCGTGATTGATGTTAACACAGGAATGTGTGAGCATTGCCGTGAAGATGAGCAGATTTCTGGTCTTTTAAGTACAGTAATTACAGTTTTAAATATGAAGACCATGTGGAGAAAAAAAGCATGTTCTTATTCTTAGTGTATTCATTATATTTAAGCACCCTGCAGTTCGACGCTATATCTTCTCTCGTGGTATGAAGTGATTCTTGAATTATGTGCTTTTCCTTGTGAGCTTTCCTGTCGCCTTAGGTGACTTGTATTTCCACAAACATGTGTTTGTTTCGATGTATTTGCTGTATCCCAAGTATCTAAAATATTACTCTTGAGACGCTCTTAGGAAACTCCTCAGGGGGAAGCGTGCAAGAAACGGTCCGAATCATTACTAATCTGATTACAAATCAGATTTAAAGGGGTAGGTACTCCCTTTTTGATGAGTAATATCGATGAGTAATATCGTGCTCATTCTGGACGTACACAAATGCATTACAGACTGTCATTAATTTCAAGTGACTCTCTCGTTTGCTTGTGTTCTCATTAAACCCCCACATATGTAATCATCAGCTGCAGTACCGGTCTTAGCAGGTTCAGTCTCTTGATAATCACACACCAGTCAGAACCCTTACACCCCCAGGCTATGTAACGGCTTTCCAGAGTGTCACCAAGGTCATATCCATGGTTATATTGTTATGGTTATCGCAGGTCCAACAAGCAAACAAAGGATTTTGACACGTTGCCAGCAGCAATTACTCTGTGTGTTGCTGAGATGTACGACTCAGTGTGCTCCCACCCAGCAGAACTTTTCTATAAAGTTTAGCAGTTTTAACCTAGACTTATGGAGGATGCTGTGTGTGTGTGTGGCAGAAGAGAGAGGCAGGAAGAAATTCCCTTGAATTAAATTAATGCTGACTTATTCGACAACTCCAAGAGTTTCTACTAATCCAATATTAAAGTTGCCGTACTAATTTAAAGTGTCCTTACAGAAGCTGGGCGTATTAGATCCTGTCATGATCTGCTCTGCTCTAAAGGTAGATTTTTCAGGAACTAATGCACTCTTAATTGTACCGTATGGCTTCGATCTCAGACACAAACAATGATGACAAGACAGAATACTTTGCCCTGAGGCGGACGTGTCGATGAAGCTTTAACACATTCAGTACTGTACACTAACACAAACATTCACACACATTCATTCTTTTCTTTGTCGTCTGTTTCACGCTCCAGCAAACAGAAAAAACACGAGTGCCCACAGTGAAACCACAACTCCAGCACAGGCCTCAGCGTGCCACATGATGACTCTCTGTGACATGAGGCTGTCATTTGCTAACCGCTCTATCTGTTAGTAATTAACTATGTCACTGTTTGTGGAGCAGCCCCTTATGGAAACAACGCGACCGTTTAGATTGCCCAACAACCAGTGAAGCTGCCGTCTGCACCATCACCATCAAATCCATCGTCTTACGTGACTTTATCTCAGTCGAGTAAATTAAGTGATGAATTTTTCTGTTCGCAGCAAGATTGATTTATATAATTTGAGCTCTCATTTTGTCATCAGTAACAAAAAGCATCCCCTTTTGTTGCTGAAAGTAGGTTTATTGGGTGAAAATTCATCCCATATGATCTTAAGTTGCTATTTCAAGCAAAGTTGGATCATGTTATTGAATTTATTCTCTCTTTTCTTCCCTTCCACAGTGGTCCTGAAACCACTTCACATATATTCAAAACAGCTTTTGTTCCATCCTCTGCCTTGGCCAATATAACTTTATTATCTGTAGTCACACACTGTTTGTTTTCAGACGACTGTCATCTCTCATTTTTGAGTTTTTTTCTTATTTTGGCCAACAACACGAAGCCAGTAGAAGTGGATCACTCAGATGATGTTAATACCAGTGGTTTCATGTAAGAAGACAACAAGACTCGGTCAAAACCGAGTATATGGCTGGACCGTGTATGGTCAGTCTGTAAATTTGTGGCTAAATTGTTATATAGATAGTCGGTGGTCATGTCTATAATGTTAATCCAGCAGTACATGTCCACCAGGTCTGGCGAGGACACTAAGGGACACGCTGCTCCACTCAACTGGCCATTCAAGCTCTGACGTACCCTATCGTTGAATGCATCGATTGGTCCCTGGTTTTCTGCTCGCCGTTTCAAACATGGTGGCCTTTCTTGTAAACTTTCTGTTATTCCGTCTAAACAATCCACCAAAATCTACTTTTGAAAATATTCTAAGTGAGAAATACGCTATGCCACTGCTGAGTCTTGTTTCATTTTAGAGCTAGATCGCCTAGTTTGACAGCTTGGTCCAAGTTTCATGAGCCGGATGCGTCGCGCTGGACGGGCTTATTTGCATGAAGGACTGTTTCCTCACCTTTTCATTTTGAAAGAGCAACAGCCAATGAGGAAACTCCAACGCTCGGCCGACCAATCGTGTATCTTCACCACTCACTCAGTGACAAACTTTTGAGTTTGTAGGGCTGGCCCTCTGCGGTCCAGCCAAAAATAAAACGTTAAGGGTAAAAAATATAATGTTTGTATGGTCTTCAAAGCCACTTGCCCAAGCCATAGATAGGGTAAAAACCTAATTAGAAAATTATACTCATCTTTAAAGCTCTGTAGAGTTAAGCCCTTACATCACACTGCATCCGCAATGTAAATATAGCAGATTGTGATTATGTCTGAACCACGTAACTCTACACCCTCCTTATATTTCCTTGCAGACGGGAATGTTTGTCCTCTAGTAACGACCTCAGTCCTGCCATTGTGGCACTTGGCATACCACTGTGTGTGTGTGTGTGTGTGTGTGTGTGTGAGTGTGTGATTCATACACTGCTATTCATGGCCTGACCCTGAGGTGATCTAAGTCATTGTGTGTGTGTTTGGGGGGTGCATGAACTTCGGCCCACTATGACACAACCAAGGCACAATCCCAAGACACAAACATAAACATTTAAAATGCATTCTCACCGTGGAGGTTGTGCAGAATGGTGTGGGTAAACTATAACCTCCAGTTAGTGACTGTCAACACTGACAAATAAGAATCAGTTACTCTTCCCATCCCCCGAAAAACTTTATTCATGCTTTTGCATCTTTAAAAGACTCCATCTGTGACTCACCTTAGATTATACCTGCTTAGTTGCGTAGTTTATGTCAGATTTCCATCAATGCAGTACGTAGTAAAGTGAGTTAACTTTCCCTGTGATTCACACACACACACATTTCCCACAATGCCCCCCTGACCTCTCAGTTTACCGGAACTGAGTCAGGGGCTTGGGGGCGGTCAGAGGCTGTAAATTAGGAATTCCACATCTGAACCACACGACTCAGCTATTAGCGCTTCATGGAGCGTGAACTTGTGTGCGTTTGCTTTTAAAACGCTCTTCCCAGTTAGCGAGGCTGCTTCTCTTGCACAATCAAAACAGATCGTCTCTCGATTCATTATTCCAGACAATCGTAACTTAATTTATCTTGGATTAGATTACCAATATCTGCTGGAGAAGTAAGAGTTATTTCAACACAAGTTGTCAGCGTTCCAGAAACAATACATCTTAATGCGCAGCTGTCAAAGGTAAAAGGCTTTCCAAGATGTTGTGCATGGGGTCAGGCAGTGGGCGCTCAAAGAAAGGCATACACTTAAAAAACTTGGACGACAGGACAAAGATTAATCACTGACACTTGACATGCAAGGCCTTCATTAACAGGACAGTCACCCTAAATCTTCTGTTCCCTGTGTGTTTATGGATGCAGGTCGTCATTTTAGCCTTTTAGCTCTGAGGCATGTTACAAAGGGCTGGAATCTGAACACCTACCTGGTTGAGATCTGTGGTAAAAGTTTAGCTTTTTATTTTTGTTTTATTTATTTATTTACTTATTTGGTGATGATGAAACAATTAGTCGATAATTATGTCCATCAAGAGAAAATGAATCTGCAACTATGATAATCGAATGATCATTTAAGTATTTTTTAAAAGCAAAAATGTCAAAAATTTGAAGGTTTCAGCCATTCAAATGTGATTATTTGATGCTTTTCTCTGTTTTATATAATTGAAAATTGAATTTCTTTGCGTGTTGGACTTTTGATCAGACAAAACAAGCATCTGAGGACATCAATTTAGGCTCTGGGAAATTGTGATGGACATTTTTTTTACCGTTTTATGGACGATAGGATTCATCGAGAAAAAAATTCGAACAGCTGTTGCCAGTTTTATAAACTTTACTCAACAGTAAATCAATATTGATTCTCTACTCTCAATATGAAAGTGTCACAAATTCTTGCAGTTAAAATTCCTCCAAAAACTGTGACTGTAGCAATTGCGTCCAGCTGCAGAAAATCTTCTCCCATTTAATGGTCGGAAAAAATGCAGTCAAACTAATACTCATGCATGTCATAGCCTGACAGCACATGGAGCGCACAAAGAAGACCGGAGACATGCTGACAATTGTTCGCCTTTTATTACACTTTTGTTTCATGGCTAGTAGAGAGTATTTTTTCTCTGCAGCTTGCCGCCATATGACAGTGACTGTTTTACTGTGGATGTCTTGGTTTGATGATGGATGATTTGATTGGTAGTTTCTTCTTATTTATGTCAGCCAAACCCAGTCAGAGGCAGGCCTGGAAATAGCAGGGACATTTGTGTGTGTGTGTGTGTGTGTGTGTAATAATGGAAAATTGTTATCATATGTTACTTAGTGTGTCTGTGAAGGTGAAACACACCCACCTTCCCCTCCTCACCCCTCTGCCTCCCTGTGGGGCTCAGATGTCCGCCGACCGGAGTGTTTCTGGAATAATAAGGGATCACAGAGAGGAACCTGCTCACTGTCCAGCGGCTCAAAGATAATCCTCAAAATTAAAGCGATGTGGACATAATGTTTTACAAGATCAGAACGGTCCAAGTTACAAATCAGAGAAAGCTACAAGAACATATTGAGCAGATGTTTGTAAATGAATCTAACATTACACAGAGACAGTTGTTAACGTTCAAGGTTCATAAGCAAACTCTGCACTTGAAATTATACACCGAGGGTTTAGTCTGATGCAATTGCTGAGTGATCATAAAATTGGACATTGTTATTTTTTGACAAAATTTCAAAAGGCCAGGCGTGTTAAAGTGTTCCAGTACTTTCCGAATATTTCACCACCTCCCAAACTCTGAGTGGCCTCTCACTTCCCAGTGTCGTTGTTGCTGGCTTTTGAAAACGTAAACCTAGAGTGCTGCCCAAGGCAATATCACGTAAATCAAAAGAGAGCTTGCTTTTGTTGAATTTGGCCTCCGTTTTGACACTCCCTCGCATACACTCTTTTTCTTTCTTTCTTTTTGTCTTTCTTCCTCACTGACAGTTTGACACCACTTATAACAGCTCTTTCTTTTCTTTCCTTGGGTGTGCTTGGATCGCTGTGTGTGTGTGTGAATGTTTTCTTTAGGTAACACCAGGCAGCAAGGCGGCCCAAGGTGACCTGTGTCCAGGCGACACCATCTTGGCTATCAATGGCGACAGCACGGAGCTCATGACACACATGGAGGCTCAGAACAGGATCAAAACCTGCATTCAGCAGCTCACACTCAACATCAGCAGGTATGGAAACACAAGATTTTGGTCCTTATCAAACAGCATTAATCATCTGATCAAACCCTGAGAACAACCTACAGTATGTTTAGATTTTCCTGACAAGCAAACTCTTTGGTCATGTTAGCGTGATGTTGCTTATAGTGCCACAAACACACTTAATAAGGGCGTCGGGATGAATCGCACAATGTGTCTGAGACCTTGGTCAGTTTTGGTTAATTTAAATTATAATCAAGATCTTCTAGTTGCCTTAAAGAGGAATTCCAGTCTGATTACAGTTGTTGGGTAGTACAACTGCAGTTGTGAAAAAAATTGTATAACGCTTTTTGTGGCTTCTGAAAGAGCTCTGCGAAATCTATGATGTCACTCGAGTCACTGTCGGTTGGCGCTGAAGACTACAAAGTTAGAAAAGGAAAAATCCAGGCTGTTCTCAAACACCATTAGTAGCTATACCTACGAAAAGTAACCACTGTGATTCGTATGTAACCCACAAAATCAATTTGAATGTAATCCACGTAATCGTGAACCAGGAAGTATAAAGAGTGACAAATGCTGCGTAGGGAGGAGGTCGGGAAGGATTGGTGGGTGAAAAAACACCGGACTTTTGTCCAAGAGACCGGTGTTCATCTCCCGTGTGAAACCAGATGTCAACATTGATTTATTTGTCACGTAACTTCCGTACTTAAGTTACGCCACTTCTGTAGTTATTTTAACCCAAACCACGATCCTTTCCCAAACATGACCAAGTAGTTTTCTTGCCTAAACCTAACCAAGTTTTTTCCTGTCAAGGCAGAAGTTTATTTTGAAAAGTCTGTATGCACGTAACAAGCGAACATCTCACTGTATTGAAGAAGACTTGAAACTAGCGATTGAGACCATAAACTCATATTTACAATGTTTACTGAGATAATAAATCAAGTGAGAAGTAGGATTATTTCTCATAGACTTCTATACAATCAGACTTCTTTTTGCAACCAGAGGAGTCGCCCCCTGCTGGCTATTAGAAAGAATGCAAGTTTCAGGCACTTCAGCATTGGCTTCACTTCTCAGACCCGGAGGTAGCCCACTGAGATGTTTTGAAAGACACTGACACACCCACACATGTACTGTATTTGTTTATACTCAAAATTGTAACCATACTTTAAATGAGATATAGCTACCTTGCATGATCTGTTTACTACATCATGAGTACGTACTGTAGTAATTGCTTGCAGACTTATTATTTATGGGCGCTCGTTTCTTCAGAATATGTGACAAACTGTACTTTCAGCCCATTTTCCACAGAGGATGGCTGGTGGGAATTATGACGATCAGAATAATTGGATGTCAGGAAACGTTACAAACATTAGTCACTTGCTAATCAGTCGTCACTGCTTTGACCCTCAGCAGAGGCTGCTTATGGTTTTTGCTTTTAGGCTCATTAAGTGAACTGAGTTGAAAAACGTGACTGTTTTTTTATGACTAAGGTCATTTACTGCCTCTCGTCCAGGAACACATATTGTTTCTATTTCTTGCGGGTCTGTTCAGCTCGGCACAGTCGAGTCATACGGACGTATGACAGGTTTACGGCAGCTTAAATGATCGACTCTCTGCTCCTATAGCGCGCTGTCAAAGTCAATGAGGCTTGTGTATATATGTGAGTCAGACGGTGACCTTTTGAAATGGACTTCACAGCTCGATATTGTGCATTTTACCAGTTCACGAGGTGGAAAATTAGCTTCAACTCCTCAGCATCATTTTCAGGCTGAGTATGTGAGGATGGATGAGTTGGCCTTTAGCGGAGGACAGGAGCAACATGTTTCTGTCAACATAGCCGAGCGGAAATCATCCATCTAAACAGTTAATGACAGAGAGAGAGA
>CAKAKR010063591.1:15909-57603 GCA_916700685.1 Adelosebastes latens | reverse complement strand
AACCAAGGAAAAACTAAAATGGCAGTTGTTTCCCACATTTCTATTAGATGGTTACTGCCAGAGTACTGGAAAGTGCAGAGCAAATCTGGCAACCTCTGAATCCCGTCCTCTCAGATGAAGAACACTGTGTGGTTTCAGCCTCGGTTACAACTGGTGCTTCAGCTCTCTCCTTTTAGGGCAGCAGACAACAGCGTCTCTCTCCCGTAATGGTTTGGAGCGTTGCAGATTCAGTGGAAATAAGAATCACTCTATGAGCAATCAGACCCGTCAGATCAGCAAAGATTCACACATGCAGGAACTCCAAATTCAGACAGAGAAACACTTTTTTCTCTCTCTCCCTTTGCACTGTATTTGTGTTTTATAGTATCCACTCTAGCGTGCAACTGCCCTCCCTTTCCCCACAGCCTGTAGTAGAAGCCATCCATCCATATGTCAAGCTGAGCGGCTGAGCGTTAAGTGGTTTGTCCACATAGGGATAGTAAATTTATTTAAGGATACATAAAGTAGTATTCAGCGCGCAAAGACCGGGGGAGCTCCTCTGCAGCTGCGGGAGCACAAAAAGGGCACTCCCTCGCTTAAACACTTGCACCCTAATGCACCCAAATTCAACTTAAATGTCCCTTTAAGTAGTCAAAGTTGTTGAAGACATTGGAGAAAGTAATTTAGTGTGATAAAAAGCAGGAGCACTTCAGAGTGTTGGATCCATTAGTTGATGTTTAGCTTCACATGAATTCTTCACTTCATCGGAGCTCTCTCACATTTATACTGACTGACATATTCAAACTTAAGATGCGTTTTTTTTTACAGTGGACAATCAAAGACTTCTTGTGCATCATTTTTCATGCAGTTTTAGGTCAACATATTTGTTTTTTCTGGAAACCTTCGGATCTTGACCGTAATTTCAACTGATGTAATGGCGTTGAAGAAGTTAAAAGTAAAGTACCTCTTTCTTGATGTTTTAATATCAAAATCAGTTCAAATTCAGTGACTTTAGGACTAAATCATAACCACAAGTAAACATAGTCATGCTGTTCATCAACCCTCTTCATTTTCAATTTAAACTGACAAGATAGCAACACAGCAGAGGCAGAACAAGGCTAGCTGCTGGTATGTGACCTTTCCGCAGTATATTGCTTGAATAATTACAGTCTGAATTGCCCTGCTGCTGGACAGGAGGAAGGTCAGGCATGCACCTTTGGCTCCAGAGCACAGAGCTGAAATGAACTGCTGGTGAAGGGCAGGGAAGACAGAGCAACAGGGGTTCAAGCTTAAGAAAAAAAAAGAGAATTGAAAATATGGATATGAATGTTTAGGACAGCAGACAAACAAGAGTGTTAAATATAAAATATAAAAAGAGAAAGAATAACAATGGTAGACAGAGACTAAGACAGAGAGAGGGAAGTTGAAGCCAAGTAGAGGAGCGGTGAATCAGACAGACCAAGTGAGAAATCCACATGGGCTCTTCTCTGCCTCCAATGATGTTTTACAGCCAACATTTTCTGCAGGGTGCATTGCTGGAAAATCAATTACACAGACAACACAGTGACTGCGTTTGCAGGCACACTAATATTCCACTGTTATTCAGAATATGAGAATATTTTGAATTTGATACGGATCATGAAAACAGCATATTCTGTTTGAATAGCCTGAATTAGGCCTTATTCCGATTAAGACATGTGGGATATGCCGATATTATTCAGGTTTTTAGGAGCATTCTCTGGACATGTATATAGCGCATTCAGAATATACGTCTCGATCAGGGTTTTTATGGCAGTTTGCGACACACAGCCTCTTGCCTTGTTTATGGGCAGCTTATGTCCAAAAGAAAAGCCCACATTTCTGGTCGAAAGGATAGAAACAGGTTTTTGGATATGCACAAATATCGCAACACCGACCTTTTTAAAGACGGTGGTTGAAGGACTGAAAGAGAGAGGTCTGTGTTCGCATGGTCGAACAAGTCCGCCACCAGTTAATCAGAGTGTGCACAGCTGCATGTAAACAATATTAGTGGAATATTCATTTTCATTAGCCATATAAACAGCTTAATAGGAATATTGTCTTTTTTAGAATAAGGGCAACAACCTGAATACTTTGTGCATGTAAAGGTAGTCCGTGAAGCTCAGAGTTGAATTTCTCTCCCTGAGATAGAGGACATGCATCACCACGAGTTTTGAAATAATGTTTAAATATTCCTGCTGGACGTTATGGAAAAAGGAGATGAATGGACGAGACTTTCCCACACACTCTTCCAAGTCAAAATATAAATCAAGGCTGGGTATGTGTTAAGTCTCATACCATTGTTCCAGGGGATTAAAGCGTTACATTTGGTGTCCTAAACATTAGGTGTGAGGTAGCTTTTTCCCAGGAAAACTGCTGCACAGGAAGTTGTGATAATAAACAGCAACGGTCACTATGACTGAGCAGACAAACAAAATAGAGCCACATGCATGGGCTCAAACTTCATCAACAGATAAAATAGGTCAGAGTTTTGGCTGCTATACTAATTAACCACTTCAATAAAATGCAAATAGTAAAATACATAAATATAAAAGGCACAATAAATAACAACTGTTGGGCAGGCCTGGAAACGGTTCTCTCAGAAATCACATTGTCTGTGGTTGGTGAATGAAGTCCAAGCCCTGTGTTATTAATTATCCAGACAATGGGGATGTCATGTTCAGATATAAAAGATGTTATTTACTGAAGGAGATGTGAAATATAGGATGTAGAGTTTATTGGAAACACTCCTCAGTAGGGCTGTCACAATCATGCATTTTAGTTGACAATTAATTGTAAAGTTGTAAAGTGCTCAGATAGACACTTCAGATTTGTTGTTCGCAACGTAGTAATATCATCCCTGGACGCCCTGGTCATGTTGATAGTGAGTTTACTGCGTCCCAAACACATTTTCTGGCATCCCCGGGACGACAGGACTCATTTTTAAAACAAGTACTGTCACATTTTCAGAATTTTGGCATCAACTTGGTACTAAAGTATCGGTTCTTGTGACATCCACCTAATTTACTTTCTATTTGTTGCCACATTTGTAACCCTGGACTTTAAATTGCCTTGATTGTGGAATCTGACCATTATGCAAAATGATCGCGGTCAGCTCAAACAACCGCAATCAGGCGATTATGTAATAATTGCGACAGGCCTACTCCTCAGTTGTGGGCTCCAGGAATAACTGAGGATTATTTAATTGCAACCACTGATTCTGGAGTCAAAAGAAAAGAGAAGAAATTGGGAGTGACTCAAAGAACTCACGCTGACACACTAGAAAATAATATTTTAGAGGAGCCCAGTTCTCAGCCCTCATTAAAAGACTGCGCCATAAAATACTCCAAACAGTCCCAGAGTCATAGAGGCAGAAACAGGAGACCTGTAATTTTGTGTTGCTGCCGATGGACAAATATATGAGTCTACACGTCTGCTGCGAACCAAAATTACAGTACACTGGATGCATCTGAGCTTGAGGTCTTGTATAACACAAGAATGCTTCTTTGTAAAGTCTCCGCATTTATTACTTTTATAACCCCCGTCTTTCATAATTTCTATTACGGAGCATTTTGAAGAGCCCCGGGAAGCTTGTGAAAGCTGAGTAAGAAATAAAGAGGCTTCATGAAAATTTGGGCCGTTATAATGCTGTCGTTAAAGGAAAATCCAACCTTCAAATGCTCATATATTTTTAGATGTCATTAGCCTTTGCCTCCCAGAATTTGTGATTAATTGTCTTGTCTAATTTTTACTACAGACAGTAATAGTTCCAAAAACGTCATTCAGTAACCCAAGGAAAATGTGTCTGAGCTACCTATATTCATTTGAGTTTTATGTCATATACTTAATCAAAACACATCTTGTAGTTGCATTATATCCTGGGGAAATGAGGGTATGGAGACTACAGTACATACTCTTAGAGTTTGATATGATATTTTCTGTATATTTCTATAAGCTATTGCTCTAAAATGTAACATTTGTTGTAAATAGTTGAGCTAGTTTTAGCTATGCTAATGGCATGGCTCTATGAATGGGAGTGTCACTTGGTCTGTCCACCACTTTGGTCCAAATATCTTAACAATTCTTGTATGGATTATCACCAAATTTTGTACAGACATACAGGATTCCCAGACAATGATTCTTACAGACTTTGGTGATCCCCTGACCGTTCCCTCTAGCGCCACCATGAGGTTGACATTTGTGGTTTTGAGTGACATATCTTGACAACTATTGGATACATTTACGTGAAATTTGGCCGACATTTCTGTCCTCATCAGGATGAATTGTTGTAACTTTGGTGATCCTCCTGGAGACTTTTCATCTAGCGCCATCATAAGGTCCATTTTTTAATTTGTCCAATGCTTTGGTTTATGACCATATACCTGCCAAACTAATGTCAAGTTCTCCAACAATAACTGGAGGTAGGGCTGGGCAATATGACGATATATATATCGTCAAAACAATATCAACATGTATATATTTTCTATATCGTTTCTATCGCGATATAGGCTAGGCCCATATTTATTTATTTTTTCTCTATGATTTCACTTCAAACTGTTATGTTCACTTTGCACTCAATCTCTTAAAATGAGAAAAATACTCAGTACTTTTCATTTTCAAGTATTTAATTCACACAGAAGTATACAAAAATAGGCTTTACCATGTAGTTATTTCATATAGACTACTTATTTATTGAATTACCAGAATACATGCTATATCGTGATATATACAGTATCGTTATCGAAATATGAAAAGACCTATATCGTGATAGAAGATTTTGGCTATATCGCCCAGCCCTAACTGGAGGGATGAACACCATTCTTCCAAAAGATATTCCCTCAGTTGTTATTCCCATGGTGATGGTGGGGAGTCTTAAACTAATCTGTCATTGGTGTTCAGTTGTGTTGAGATCTGAAGGCCATAGCAAATGGTTCACATCACTTTAATACTACTCAAACCATTCAATGAGCATCTTCATTCATTATGTTTACTGTCATGTATTCAGATTTTTCCATTCATTTATCACCCAACTATAAACCACACAAGAAGAAAATTGATGCAGAAATGGAACGTATAGTACATTACCAATAATGTTCTTGGGTGGATTTATAGTTTATAGTTACAGCGCTTAAGTGAGGAAAAAGATGAGAGAATAAAGGAAGCAAGTGAATTGAGAACAAAAGAGAAAATAAGGAAAGCAAGACGAGGACAAGGAAGCAGAAAAAAAGCTGCTCTTAGGTCACCGCTTTTACCACAGCTTTCCATTTTCCATCGGGCCTCACTGCTGATGCAGGCCTGTCAACGCTCCGCTGTGAGGTGAAACACCCTCGCTAGTTTCTGTTAGTTCCTGGCATCAGTGATGCTGTGTCGTCTCGTTGAGGAGGAAAAATGGCCGCCACCCCCGCCACGCACACTGTCCAAGTTCACTGTAATGTCAGAGGACCTGGACAAGACACACAAAACCCGTATTGGAGTGTGTCATGTCTGCTTTGCTTGGCTTTTATATCCTCAGACCTAAACAGTCTTTGAATATATGAACCAGCTGTGGAGGAAACCTTTCTTCTCTATTTTCTCCTCTTCCTTTGACCTCTTCATCGTCCCTGTAGCATTCTGCCATCTCCCTATCCAAACCTAATTCCCCCTCGACTTCTTCTTTTTATATCTCCTCTTCATCTCCCTCTCTTCCAACCTGCCTTCACCTCCCTGCAGTTTCCCTCCTTCTGCCAGAGCTCATAGGAGAAGGCCATGTGGTCGCAGAGGCCTGAGAGACAGATGACGGTGGTTTGGATGTGTTTCCACCGCTGGTCAGGCTGTTCGGAAAGAGTCCTGCTGGGGTGGCAAGTTAAATGTGCTGAGAAATGACTCATGATAGCTGAGCTGTGTATGTGTGTGTTACTCTGACTGTGTGTCTTGTTCTTGTATGCTTGTGTAGTAAGGACACCCTGCTGCTCTCGTCTCAATTTTACTTACTGTTGAAAAGAAAATTTAGGATTTAGGTCCCGGCTGGAACGAAGCTTGTGCTGCAGATGGTTTACAGTTTAAAGGGTCAGTTCACCCAAAATAACCCCAAAACATACATTTAAACATACTTATAGTTTCAGTTTTGTTCGCTCTGGGATTTTTGCTTCTATACACCAATACAATGAGAGTGAATAGCGTTGGATTTGTGCCACTCAAAACAGTGACAAATGACATTTAGAGAAACAGCGGCTTTCAGAAACAAAGTCCTGGTTAGTATATGAATAAATTCACAGACCTCTCTTTAAAGAGTTTGCATTGGAACTTTTATTATCTACTCATAAGGTATATACATTCACATCCATTTTATTGGGGCCACAGAAGAAGAAGAAGTAGATATTCCCATAAACCTTGGCACATAAAAACAAAACTATCTGGTTAACCACTAGCTATACATTTAATAAAACAGTTGTTTTTTTTGTGATTTTGGTGAACTGAACCTTTAAAAACCTGGAAAGAATGATGTACAGTAAATAAAAAAGAATAAATAAATAATAAATATAACAAAAGCTGTGGTCAGTATCAAATAGGTCCAACGGTTCACTTACTAGCGCTTTCAGAGCTTTCAACTGCATCTCACACTCTTCATCAGTGACTGAAACTGGCTGAGTGTTTTACAATAAGGTTATGTAAGTGTAGAAAGTTGGTTGAGTGATAACAGGTGGTTGCATGAGACCAAAACCCCTGTCTCAGTCCAAAGATGGGAATGGCTTCCTTGAGCTTTATCCGGCCATCTAGACGGTCTGATCAAAAGTTACCTTTGAGTTGAGGTTGTTTTGTCACACACTAGAAATATAATGTACTGATGAGGGTTGTTTAAAGGATAGTTTGAACAGTAGGTTAATATTTGGATCAAGGTCTCAGTATTGATTTTAGGTGTGTTAAGGTTCAACGTATTCTAACAACGGTTTGTATGATATTATACGAAAAAGTTATTCCTCCTTTTTCGTTCGTTTTCCTTCGAAGATCGACTTAGTTAGGACTAGGAAAAGGTCGTGGTTTGGCTTAAAGTAACTCCAGAAGTGGCGTAACTTAAGTACGTCCGTTATCATCCCGACCTCCTCCCTACGTAGCGTACGCCACTCTTTATATTTCCTGGTTCACGATTACGTAAATTACACACAAATTCATTTTGTGGGACATACACGGATTACAGTGCATTACTTTTCGTAGGTATCTACGAACGGGGTATGAGAGCAGCCTGTAAGGTTAGACCTGCAGTAGTGAGGGGTTAGGCTAGGATGAGAGGTTTAGGTGATGTGTAATGCATGCGTGGGAAATGCAAATCTGCTCGTGATCTGGAGAGTAAAATCAGGGCACAGGATTCAGGAGGAATCACAGAAAACAGGCAGAGAAAAGACAGAGTGGGACCGCTGGAGGATTGGCCCCTGCTGCCTCACTTTGACTCGAGGACCTGTGACTCACAGCTGAGGAATTATGCACGAGGCTGCATGGGACCAGAGGAACACAGGACTCCAGCTGGGACCAGGATAAAAAGAAACCTCCAACGGACCCAACTCACACCCGCACCGCTGTCTTCTCCTCCCTCATCGCATCATTCCTCTCACGCTCTCCCAAGGTCTCTTTTTTGTGGTGGTTATAAATGCAACATCAATGGCGTTTGAGAGGCTGCGTTGCAGAAAGGGAGGATGGGGGGAGACCACAAACCTCCCTCCCTTTTGCTCTCTTGCATTGATCTTGTCATCACCCAGATGCAGATCTGTCCAAGTGACCCCCCCTTCAGGTCAGCAGATGAGACCCTCATGACTCCTCTTTAAAAGGTGATTTTCTGCCTTTCCTCCCCGAGGAGAACACATTTAAAATCTTCTCACGTTACAAAATAACAGAGGAGCTGCTCCAGTGGTCTCTGATGTATGATCGGGCTGAAACCGTCCTCTTTTCTGATGGGTTTGACAGAGCGTGGCAACGAGGCAAGACTCTTCGGTGAACCCTGAAATGTTCCGCGATCAGCCGCATCTTAATTTGAGGGCACTTGGTTTTTCAGCCGCCTGTCCCATGCTCCTCCTCGAACATGGTGATCCCGTGCAGCCAAAGTAAACTCATCCACCGCTCCAAAAACCAGATTTCCCCAATCGGGAAATTAAACCTGGCAGGGGGAGGTCAGTCAAGCAAGGGAAAATATGACCAAAGGAAAGGATAGGAAAGTCGTCGTGATGACCTGAGACCTTCTGTTTCTTTCATTTTTAATCCTTTTTATCTTTTTGTCTTTTACCTATTCGTATACAGTACGACTTATGTTTTTCTTTTCCTTGCGCTTTCCTTTTATAATTAAATGTGATTTTTAAAGTTCCTTATGTGGCTATTTGAAAAAAAACAACAGCAAGTTTTTACCAAAATGAGAACACATGGGTCTAAATTTCACAAATGAGCGAATGTCTTGTCACAGAGTTTTCTTTTTTCTTTCACTTTTCCTTCCATTTGTCTGCATCCAATCGTATTTGACATTGATGTATACAGTTAAGAGCAGAAGGGGAGCTGGTGGGCGAAAATCAAAGACGACACTTAAAGAATGAGCCTGGAACTATTCACCCCCGTCCTCTTTATCATTGCGAATCTGTATTAAGAAAGAGCACAGATCTGTTCTCTCGGAGCACCCCTTGCGTAGCGGCTAGACAGAGGAGGTGGAAGTAAAGACGAGATAAAAACCACTCAGTCTGCAACTAGATGATCTGGTTAATATATCATCAAAGGTATTTCCAGGCTAGGAGGGAGTTTTACTGCTCGGACTAGATTTTTTACCTCGGATCAGGCAGAAAAACAGACCGAGGAAATGGGAAAGTAAAATGAGGAGAGAAAGAAAAGGTCGAGAATAGAACAGGTTGATGAATGTGGAGCAACAGCAGGATCCTGATCCGTCACAGACTGACTCAATACTGGAGGACGCGCTAAAGTGGCAAACAGAAAATAACAATACAGTTCATTGTCTCTCACTAAACTGGTGTGCAGCAGATTGTTTCTGTCTTCTGTGCTTCTACATCTAAGATAGTATGAAACAGTTCCTGTTTGAAAATAATAGGATGCGATAACGCATAAATGCAACTTGCGATTTTTAGGTTGTAGCGGGCTCAGTTTTAAAGCTAAAATGAAGATACTGGCATCATATGAAACTAGAAAAACCTAAGGAATCTATTGGTATCAACCATGTCATAGCTTGTCGGGAAGGAGGCAAAATAACGTTCCAAATTTACGTTAAATTTTAGCGAGAAAAAAAATGTCACTTTATACTAATCCCATGCAGTTTTGGGCAAGTCATAGTCAAGTCAGCACACTGACACACTGACAGCTGTTGTTGCCTGTTGGGCTGCAGTTTGCCATGATTTGAGCAATGCTGAGGACAATATATGTCATTATTTTGTGTTGTTAATTGATTTCCAATAATGAATATGTACATACATTTGCATAAAGCATCATATTCGTCCACTCCCATGTTGATAAGTGTATTAAATACCTGATAAATCTCCCTTTAAGGTTAATTTTGAACAGATAAAAAATGTGCGATTAATTGCGACTAACTATGGGCAATCATGCACTTAATCACGATTAAATATTTTAATCGATTGACAGCCCTTGAAAATAAATAAGATTAAGTCCATTGCTCAATATTTGAAGCGTGAGATTACATACAGTTGTAAGCATGACGCTTAATAACTGAAATAACAGCCAGGATTTCAAACACTCATGTTTCAAGTGGAGTATATTTTAAATTTCAAGGACATAACTGACATCCCTCCTCAGACTGACCTACAGTATAATGAGTGCAGCAGTGTAATTCTGTAAATCCCAAGCTGGTCTGTCTCTCACAGTTTCCACTCACGCCTCGCCGTTCACATCTCCATTATTATGGATGGATGCTAAATTTCCAAAATGTCAATTCAAATAGGCCACTTAAGACTTGAACTTTAACTCGTTTCAATAGGCTGTTTGTGCGGTAACCATCGTGACCAAACAATCTGAAAACATGAAGGCTTTCTGACGGAGGAGGGGGGGTGTCATCCTACGCAGTCCACCAGACACTCGCCGCCTCATAAGAGCGCCCTTGATAGCAACACCTCCGTAGTTCATATCTGGAGCGTTGCCTCAGCTCAACCAGCCAACGCCGTGCCAGCTGCAGCCGGATGACCTCACCTCTTTAGACGTCAGCCAGAGTTAATGGTTTTCTCTGTGGATGGAGGTGTGAAAGATTAGCGGGAAGATGAGTGGAGAGAAGCACTCGCACAAAGACACCCCCTAGTTACCCTGCTTGATGTCCTGGTGTTACCCTTTTGGAAGTTGGATGCCTTCCCACTGAACAGCCAACGCCATGGCAACAAAAACCTCCCCAACCCGAAGGACCAAAGAATTCCCCTCAGATCTTTTTTGTTTGATATGTCGTGCAAACTGCCACCACTTCAACACGTAACTTGAAAGCGAAAGAGGAATGCAAGTGAACCGTTGAGGGATGCCGTTTGAGACTAATAACAATGTTTTATCAGCCTGAGAAATAAGTTGCACTCCATTAATTTCGCCGAAGCCTTTACTTCTCTGGAAATAAATTATTTTCATGCACAGTAGGCCCATTCTGCGGTGCTGTAAATCAGTGATTCTCAAAGTGGGGTCCGTGGCACTCTGTCAGGGGGTCCGCAGAATAATTTGCTTTAAATTGTAAAAATTGTGCAGTATCATTAAAAAGTGCATATCTGTATATGGGGGACCATTTGTGTCAATAAAACAAGCATATTGTGTCATTTACCCCCACCCACGTTAGCTTTGGGCTAAGAGAAATAGAAGTAAAATCATTATTTTTTAAGTTGAAGCACTTACTGTAAGTCAGCTTTAGACTGGTGAGTTTAAATATCTGGATTTATTAGGACTACATGTATGCCAGTCTTGCTACTGTTCATTTTCTGAAAGCTTTTAAGATCAATTACTTGAAATGTAGGCTATAAAATGCTGTCAAGCTGAGTCCAAATGCAATTTGAATAAAATCATCCTCTGTTTAAAAGTATATCAGTGGTATTAATATTCAATAACATTGCAAATTTCCCCACTGGACAAATAAAGGATTATCTTATCTTAACATGATTCAAACTGAAATGTGTTTCCGTTTATCACTATGAAACACGTCTGGAGTATTGAGGTTGAAGAGTTTTAGAATGCATATACGTGGCATCTAAGAGTGCAAATGGTAGTAAGCATTATGCGTAATTTGTGTTATGAAGAGGAGCTCCTTGGAAAACGTTCTCCCTGATAAGGGGTCCCTCGGCCCAAAAGCTTTGAGAACCCCTGCTGTAAATAATGTAGTTTATCATTGCTGCCAAAGCCATGCATTTTTTTTGTAAGGAAATGCAACTGGAGTCAATTACTGGTAATCTGAGCAGGAGTGGGTGAAGCCTCAGATACCAGTAATTCAGTTATCACTACTTTAGAAAAATCCATGGCCCAAAAACTGGATAGTTCATACGGTGGAGTTATGATGTGATGATGACTTTATCTTCGTACCAGTGGGAGGAGGCCGGAACGTAGCTTTCCTAATGTGAATACCTGCCAAATGTACAAACCCCTACATACACATACATGCATACACGTACAAAGCCACCAGTATATGATTTGTTAACTGCAGCTATGTGATAGTTTTGGCACATAAAGGGGACAGCAGTTAGTGGGATATCGTGTGACGCTCAATTCGTCATCTTTCCCACTTTACAGTAATTCTAAGAGGATTTAAGGGAATACTGTCTTTGCTTTCACTTTTTTTTTCAGTCATTCCCACTCAGAGATAATTACACTTTATACACTGGATCTTCTGTGGAAAACCTGTCAGCAAAGAAAAAAAAGTCATACAACTGCATGCTTCAACACCTGGGTGTTCGATGGCGCAAGATTTATCTGACTCTCTTCCTCTCATGGGTATTGTCTTTCAGGTCGGGCTCAGGAGACAGAGTGTGGTCGCCAACAGTTAGTGAAGATGGCAAGACGAGCCCTTACATGGAGCCTGACTCACAGGTAACCACTGTTTACTCTGGATTTACACAAGCAACAAGCAACAAGGGGTTTTTCTTTAGATTTAAATTCACACCCACTGGGAAGCTGTCAGAACTGATCTGCTTGAATTTTTCCTGCTGCCAACACAGAGTTTCAGTGTTCGGATTTCAGTCAGGTGTTGGCTGAAAAAATAGACTTCAAATTACTCACCAGACCACAAATGAAGGAAAGAATTAATGGGTGAAGTTAGCTGGGGAAGTCTTTGGTTGGTTCATAGACCTACATTTTATATGATTGTCTGTCTCTTGCTTAGTGGAAGTTGCTGGTTCCAAAAAATATGTTTGTATTCCCATTTAAAAATGTTTATGTAACTGATATTCTTAGAGTTACTTAAAATAGGAACATGTGACACTCCTGGATAGTGTTATGATCTTATAGGTTTATGTTACGACCACCAGTTTTAATTATTTCAACTTTGTTTCTGAGAACCATCCGTACGTTCCAATACCAATACTGCCATACTATTTAGTATGCCAGAAAAAGATGTAGTATGTCCCAATACATAGTATGTTAAATGCAGTATGCCAAAAATACCAGGATGTACATCTGATCACATTGTTCAGTATGCAAGCCTGCATGCTTTTCTGGCTATTCTGACCCACAATCCTCTGTGCAGCGAATAAATGAGCAAGAAGGTCAAAGTTCAAGGCACAATGTTGAAAAAAGTAGTATGCATACTGCATGCAACAGTACATACTGTGTAAGGGCAACTGCAGTATGTACTAAAAGTAAAAAGAAAAAGTATGTAATTTTGAACGTAGCCCTTGTTTTGTCCATCAGTTTGGTATGGCGGATGTATCTAAATACTACAATACCCATGAGCCTTAGCCAGAATTGCTACGGAGAAGAAGCAAATCAGAGCGGCAGCAAATTCAAAAATATTGTCAATAAAGTTGTGAATAAAATACAGCGCCATAGTTGCTGATTTCATCCAAAATTGTGGCAGAGTTTTAAGATTGTGATGGGATGATTCATGCAGAAATGCACCATGGGAGTTGTAGTTAACTTCTCCCCCAATGTTTTTACCTTTTCTCAAAGAACCAGACATTTCTAGCGCAATTGTTAATGTTTGGTACTGATTATTCAACCGGGAGAGTTTCATGCCCAATGCTCATCCATCAGCCATGGAAGTGCTCCAACTTGCGCATAATATTGTCTATGGGAAAGTGAATGGGGACTTTTAATTTACAGAACTAGTGGCACCTGAATTAGCTCCTCGCAACTTTATAGGCTTCAATCTGAAGTGGTTTTAGAAGGTCAGTAATCATGCTTTGGAAAGGAAACTGCTGATGGATGATATTTAGTGTCCATACTGTAGTTCATGTGACTATTATCAACATAATTTAAAGACCCTTTAAAACCAAATCAGATCAGTCAGTGTTCAGTTCACTCTGGAAGAGACGTCAGCTAAGTTTTTGACTCAGCAGCACATTTCTCTGGTTGGATTTCTGTTAAACTTGGTTTGTACTTTGAAACCTACTGCTTTGGATTAGGCTCCTTTGCTACCTACCACGTCAGCCACATGAGAGGCTAATCCACATCTGGGGTCATAACTTAAAAGTGCAGCTCTCTGGGTGTGAGACCCAAGTCTTCTCACTCTGTTTATATCATAAACAGAATCCATGGAAACAGGCAACAACACTTGATCCGTAAATTGCATGTACACTATCATTCACATGATTATAAATGAGATAATGCATCCCACTGTTCACTGGAATGGTTTTGAAATAGTATCTTGATTGTTCTCCAGTCGTACGAGCTGCCAAACGGACATTCAAGGCATGATGAACTCTAGCGGATGATCTTTTCCAAGTTTTCCAGTGCTGGCAAGCCAACAGGTTTCTGAGCACAGAGAGAATAGGAGGTGTGTGTGCATGCACATATGCTGTGACTATGTGACTGAAACAGACAGACAATGAGCATATTGTGGCTCAGACATGCGAGTGTCCATTCATCAAGTATTGTATTGTGGTAGCTGTGAAGTCGGGACTGATATATCTCTCAGCCCTCGCTGTGGCAGGGTCTCCTTGTCTAAAAAAAGGGTGGAATAGACACAGAAAGAGCTGAAGTGAAATCTATCTGTCCACTCATCAATGGGACTTTTTGATGCCTTACAGGAAAGTATTGTTGTCTGTGGCAGAGACGAAAGTGAAAGAAGCTTTTTAGCGTATGTAATCTATCTGGGCTGTTTGTGGTCATGGGATCAGAATTCTCATCGGATGATTTCTCTCTCTGACATTAAGGATATCAGCAGCTTCCCAGGGGACTTTTATTCTGAAATTACCAGTCGGTAAATTGATGTGTTGTACTGCAAAGTATTTTAGTGTATTTTGTACCATGGCCATAGAAGTTACTTGTTTCTGATTGGCTGTCAGGTGACCAGTAAAATAGTATAAGGTAGGGCTGTCAACTGATATTAAATATTTAACCGCGTGATTGTCCATAGTTAATCGCAGTTAATCGCAAATTAATCAACATTTTTATCTGTTCAAAATGTGCCTTAAAGGGAGATCTGTCAAGTATTTAATACTCTTATCAACATGGGAGTGGACAAATGTGCTTGCTTTATGCAAATGTATGTTTATATTTAGCATTAAACATTAAAAATATGCTCAAACATGGCAAACTCAAGCTCATATGATACCAATATCTATCTATCTTCTAGTGTCATATGATGCCAGTATCTTCACTAGCTTCAAAACTGGGCCCGCTACAACCTAAAAATCGCAAGTTGCGT
This sequence comes from Adelosebastes latens, assembly GCA_916700685.1. Classification (NCBI taxonomy): domain Eukaryota; kingdom Metazoa; phylum Chordata; class Actinopteri; order Perciformes; family Sebastidae; genus Adelosebastes; species Adelosebastes latens. The sequence continues at coordinate 42,809 of CAKAKR010063591.1, read as the reverse complement.
TAATATGCTAAAGAAATGGCGTTACAATTAATTTGCGTTAACAAGTTATTAACGCATTAACTTTGACAGCCCTAATAACAGGACATGTCAAACAAAGTTTACAGTTTGACCACTGTTCTACCACCACCGGCTTATTCAGGATAAACATGATCAAACATACATAAAAACAAGCATTTCATGTGACATAATGCAATACTGTAAATAAGAACCGAATAAAACATTTTTTATCTGTGGCTGTCCAATGCATTGCCATATGTTTGATGAAATACTAAACCTGTGTGAGAGAGGAACCATCAGCAGCAACTGTTTATTCAAACACAGTAATATGAGAGGAGCAAATCTGTCTTTTCTCTCTGAGTATCCCCTTTGCCTCTCTCCGTATCTCTGTAACATCTTATCCAGTCCTTCCTCTCTCCCTCACCGAAGCCTAAAAATGTTCCCTGGCGTCTCTTTTAATGAAGCGAACCTGGACGGCTCGTAACCGCCAAGTCAGGGCCACTTTATCGTCACGCTCAGGTGGATTCCTCTGAGCATGAAAAGAGGAAACATCCGTTCCCTGGGGTCACATAAAAGACCAAGGCTCTCTCTTTCTTTCTCTTCTCTGACACACAACAATGCCGATTGTTCCTCAATGGAAACAATATATGCACCGGCGCCTCTATAACACAGTTTGAATCAAATCCAAACAATGTGATACTGTTGGCCCACAGTTGCTCCGATGATGAGCCAGTTTGGACAGCATGAGCAAATATTAACTGAATCAAATCGCTGGATCAGGACGACAACATCATTTTTGATTGTGCTGGGAAAGATTTGAAGCAACGTGTCTGTCATACCTACGGCTATGTGTGATGTGACATGCAACATTAGGACTGTTACTAAAGCGGTACACTTTGGCTAGCAGGGTGAGAACTGAGGCACACCCGGACACTTTAGCTCATGTATAAAGAAAACAATTCCTCTGGAAAATGACCACACATTTTTCTGGCTTACTCAGGCATTCATTGGTGTTTTTACTCGGCAGATTGACTCCATTAACTAAGAATATTGCAATACTTTCTCTACCGCTTGAGTCCAATAAACTGCTCCCGAATAGTTACGAATCCAATGACGGCATTCTGTATTTAACATTCCCGTTTTTATTTATGGGACTCCTTGTTCTTGACCAACTGGCTATGTTGGAAATTCCAGTCTTGCTTGTGGGGACTGAGCGGGAAGTGACACATGGAAGCTATGAGGTGTTTCCTTTCACCTTGGGAACACAGGGTCTCTCATAAAAGTCGATGAGGAAATGTTGTATTGTTGGATATAAGTAAGTGTATGACCCGATACGGTTGATGTGACTGTTTTAGCAGCGGCCTCTTGGGTGTTTCTTTAATTAGTTTGGGGGAATTCGGTGGAACTGTGTGATGTGTTTCCAAAGAACTGTGCTCATGTCTTTAGCAGACTACTGGATGTCGCACACAGCTTCCTGAAATATAAATAATTTGCTAACGACGGGTGGCAGAGATGAGATAATGATGAGGTGTCATACAGTAAGTAAAACAGCAAGTGCACATGTAGGTTTGACAACCAAATTTTAATTTAAGCTCCACTGTGTAGTTCTGGGAAGGCGAATGAGTTGTAATCAGATGCTTCACATAGCTTCCAAATTTCATGCAAAATAATAGGGTGCATTTGAGAGAGAGGATGTTAAGGCAATAGCAAGCTAAAAGAAGTGTACTGAATCTGATCAACGACCAAATCAGGAGCTTTTTACATCGAAGATCCCCTCATTGGGGACTGAAATGCATGGTCTACTGTACTTACCTTGCACGGCATTTGGCTTCTTGCAATGTCTCAAGATCACATCTCATGTGAAAATCACGCTTCAAGTAATGCGTTTGTGTCCGGCAAGCCAGTGCACGGTCCATCAGTGTCCTGTGAGGAGCTACAGGCATGGTTTAGGAGTGTGTGACGACACGGAGGGTTGACGGTTAGTTCAAAACAATAAAGGCGGGTCCTGAAGAGGTTAGCGTATATGCTGCATTAGCATCAGTTATATCAGAACTGGAAAGTATTTCTTAATTGAAAGAAGAACAAAGGACGGCACTGAAGGCTTTTCTTTATGGAAAAGATCTTTTCGCTCTTCTCCCAACTGGCTTCAGCAAGAGTTTGATTGACAGATGGTACATCCAATCACCTGCCAAGTATTTTTTTGAAAGTGCCTGCTCTTTTCCAAACAGTTTCCAATGACGGCTTGTCAGATGGTTCTGTGTAACAAACCATCTGGCGTGTCAGGTTACTCTTGCTGAACTTCAGTGAAACAAGTTGTATTTTGTGTAATTTTTGCTCAATCCCAATCACCTGTTTTTCTCATCCACCTTGCCATAACTTATGTGTGCACTCATTTGCATTTGAACAATGATGTTATGCTCAAAAAAATGGAAACTACATAGTTGGTGACAACAAATCTTTGATTATTTGAACCGCAACGTGATCCACCGCTACTCTTTTGGACAAAAAGAGTCCAAATGCCCCCTAGATGACCGGACGGCTGATTGCATTTTCAGAATCCCACAACGATCACTCTCTTTGCTGTGACAGGTTTGACCTCATCTGATTCACATCGTTCATCTGATATTTTCATCAGCGGTCTTAAAGTGTTAGTGGTCAAATAAGCAAATTATCACTTCAAGATGGAAATTACATCAGGTTTTACGAGACGTCTGATGAAATAATGTCTCGTGGCTTTAGCATCTATGCCGCTGAAACATAATCTCATGCAAAAACCAACTCTCGTCATATCTTCAATCTGAACCTTTTTCCAATGAGAAAGACAGTTTTAGAGAGAAAATGCCTCTCTGCCTTGTAAATCTCATTGTACATCTGTCGCTTCTACTCTTGGATCAGTTTTATGCAGAAGTAAAACGATACCAGCAGTTACTGACATATCAGGTTTTCAAAATTCCTCCACTTAAATTACACAGTGGCAGCTTCAAGTAGGTGGGAATGGCCCATTGGTCAGTGTTAAAGCCAATCAGTCGTTTTTTTGGCAAGTGATATCAGAATGCCATTCATGGCGGCTCCCCTATTATTAAAGTGATAGCTGTTGTGGCCGAGCACCGTGGCCTTGTGGAAAGAATGAGGCCTCACAATGCGGAAGCTGAGAGGTCTGGATCACACGTCACCGAGGCTTCCAGGAGCTGGCAGCTGCCGGCGAATTCTCCGGGCTAACATTAATAGGAGCTGACAGACGGAGTCCTTGCGACCATAATTCCTTCACTGCTTGGAATTGAACTTTACAAAAAATGTGTGCATGATACAAATGTGTTTCATGAATATAACAGGACAGTGGCTTCCCAATATCTGTCATTAAGAATGATTTGCCTTCTAAAAAACATAAAATAGTTACAAGTTGAAAACTTGATAGACTTCGAGGGTTGTAAACTTAATTCGTCAAAGATGCACATTTACGCTGAGGAATGATGAATAGTCAGGATTTCGTGCAAAGACTGGATAAACCATAAAGACCCTGAATACGAAACAATATGGGGCCATTAAAGGGTTTAAAGTCTTCTCATAAGTTGCCAAAATATGTTTACTGGGTCCACTGCTACTTAATCCCCTGCCAGGGAATCCAGTTTAGCATTGCTGGGAATTCTTTTTTGCAACTCCGCATTCATTCACACAGCAGGCCTTTTAGATCACAGACCTCTGACCCCACTTATTTGGTTGTTTGTGTTCAGTAATCAGCCAGTAATCCCCTGAAATGTCCAAATCAGCCTTTGGGTTTTCCTAATGGAGCCCTCCCTGCTCCGCTTGGCTGTTAGCGTGCTGGGGAGTGGACGGGGTCATTGAGAGCACTCTCTACGGGGGTAAGAAAGACTCACGGCTCTTTCACATTTAGAAGATTTAGAATAACCGTCTTTCTCTCGTCTTTCTACTGAATTTTGCACCATCCACTTTTATTCAACCTTCCTCTGTTAGAGTATAAACTGCTCCATAAAAGACACATGGTTTTTAAACAGTTATGAGATGGGAGTCTAAGGTACTAATATGTCTTGTGAAAAAACTGTAGCTGTGTCTCAATTTGGATATTTCCGTTAGTACACTTCCATGTACGCTGTGCACACTACTTACTTGCGTAGTGCATACATTTTCACAGTGTAGTGTTGTCTCAAATTGCACACGGTGGTAGTGGTAGATCCACTGGTGATAGTCGGTCACGGAAATCACGCCGTATCACCAGTAATTCAATTCAGACAGATAAATTAACCCAATAATGGCTTCTATCCGACAACAGTGTGGTACTTAGTGAAAAAAAAACACATGTATAACTTAAAGTTGTATAGTTCGGTGTTCGTCATTTCAATCGCAACTGATGCAGCTTCCTCGCCGTTGAGGGTGAGAAGTGTCCAGCGTTCCACAACATCCGGGTACTTAGAGTGCGCTGCATTTTGCCAAACTTCTCAGTTTGAACGCACAGAAGTACGCAAATTGAGACACAGCATGTGTGAAATAACTGGCCTTAGCAACCAAGCTAACTGCTTCCTAACTGACGATTAACAAACCCAAACTTGAATCATTTTATCAAAACTTCTTTCACCTGAAATTAGGGCTGCCCCCTCTTAGTCGATTAGTCGACTAATCGGTCGTTTTGGTCTTAGTCGACTAAAATTTCTTTAGTTGATTAGATGTTTCTTTATGCTTTTTTCATGCCAAATTACTTATTTCCAAGAAACTTCTGAGCACTTCTCTGGTAAACACAAGATTTGATTTAAAGTGGTGCTTTTGTGTGATTCTTTGTGGAGAAACTCAGTTCCCACACAGATCTGTCGAGCTCAGTGGGTAGAGCGGGTCGTGCTGTCTGCATGTCCAAGTGTCCTTGAGCAAGACACTGAAGCCCAATTTGCTCCCCACGCACTTTACAGCAGCTCACTGCTCCTAAAAATACTTACGATTGGTTCAATGCAGAGGTCATGTATGTACCTGTATGTATATCACGAATGTAATAAAATTTAAATCAACTAATCGATTAGTCAATAAAACTGTATGAGTGTTAGTCGACTAAGAATGTCTTTGGTTGAGGACAGCCCCACCTGAAACATTCAGGCTGTATTGTAATGCTGTAATTGGCTGCATCATAAAGAATTTAATTCAACCCAGTGGTGACCTATGGAAGTAAAAGCTTTTTTAATAGCTTTATTTAATAGAGGAAATTGATCAAATGCATCCCATTTTAAATGGATTCTAATGCTCCAGCCATCTTCCCTGGAGCGTTTCTTCCCTCTCAGACAGGCTCATAGCCAGAAACCCTAAAAACTCTATTATTTTCCGGTCTTTCTTCCCCCTCCACCTCTCCAGCTCTCTGCTATACCTCCTCTCTAGCCCGTCTGTCTGTCGTCCCAGAGAGGCACCCAGGGCCAGGCCCGGGGAGCCATAAAGGGCTGGTTTGTGTTTGGTTAGTGGTGCAGAGCGCCATGTGAAAAGCTTAATTTCGAGGGTCCAGGGGGATTAAACCATGCAGGAGGCAGGATAGAAGGAGGGGGGGGGTGCATGCGTGTGTTATCATGAATTTGTATGTATGTGTGTCTGGTGAGGCAGGCGGGCCGAGGTCTCGGTCCTCAGTTAAAGACAGGCATATGATTTCAATTAAGGTCCTCCACCTTTTTCTCCTCCTCACCCCCTCCTCCTCCTCCTCTTCTCGTCTGTCTTCCTCTCCCTGAGCAAACTGTGGTTGTGGACGGAGGTACCAGAGCTGCAGCCTCCTCCCATTCAAGCCCTTATTAATCAGGGTAACTTTTAGTCAAGTTGATGAATGGATGAACTTGGTGTCTCTTGGCCTGAATGCACCTCAGTTAAACATAATGTAGTTTATAAGAGCTTATGCAGAGGTAGATTCACATGCATGCAAAAGAAAACTTTCTTTGTGTCTTTCTTTCCTTCTCTGGCATCCGGTCGTCCTGAACCATTAGCCATGCTTGGTTACCATTGTAAAACAGGTCAGTGAAATCAGATGGCAGCACATAGAAGTAGACAACGCTGGTTCTCATAAATAGTTACTGCGTTTGGATCTCCTTCCTTTCTTGTCTTTTTCCCCACACTTCTTTCGAAGTTTCTCTTCCTCCGAGCCAGAAGGAATGCAGTCAAGACTTGGGAGAAAATGAAAGAGTAGCGATGCTCAAGAGGGAGAGAAATTAGGAAATAGATGATCTCACAGATGGCCTTTTTCAACAGTCTTGTTATGTTGAGTTGGAGATAAAACCGAAGCTGCTCATTTTAACTTTAAACTGTTTTGACTACATTGGGAAAACAAGATAAGGTTTCCAGGGGAATTAGGGTGATAAGGCTTTCACCAGATTAACGTGACTTAACTGTCACTTTCAGACAAAATCTACATTAAACCTATATGTAGTCCAGACGTGAAAAGGTAGAACAAATCTTTTTAAGGAGACAGTTGGCTTACAGCTGATTTTCTTGTGATAAAAGGAAACCAAGCCTCCATACCTTTAGAGCAACTTGAAAGCACTTACAGGTCCTGAATGTTACCAAACTGGCATTTTTACAAGGCATGCACCAGATGTGCTGCCTTATAAATCTGCCATGCACCCAAAGCAAATATCTTTGCAACAGGCATGTGAGGCCAGAGAGTGTTACGAGAAAAGGAGACAAAAGGAAAGGTTGTGGAAGGGGGGTTCGGTTCAGCTGAAACAGAAGGAGTCGCACCATGTCAGGCCGGAGTGTGAGGGTGAGAATGGGTGCACATGTACTTGCTGCTGACAACAGGGAAATATATCTAAACACAAGTTTTTTTAAGGGCTGCATTAGCCTTCCAGGTATGCACATACATAACTTTTCCTCTGGGCTTTCCGTTTTTTTCCTGTTAAAGGTTTTTTTTCTGTACAGTTTTTCCTTGCGTAAGGATTAGGGCTGTCAATTGATTCAAATATTTAATCACGATTAATTGCAAATCAATCACACATTTTTTATCTGTTCAAAATGTACCTTAAAGGGAGATTTGTCAAGTATTTAATACTCTTATCAACATGGGAATGGACAAATATGCTTGCTTTATGCAAATGTATTTAGTTATTATTGGAAATCATTAAAAAAAATATATGCTCAAATCACAACATGGCAAATTGAAGCCCAACCGGCAACAACAGCTGTTAGTGTGTCAGTGTGCTGACTTGACTATGACTTGCCCCAAACTGCATGTGATTATCATAAAGTGGGCATGTCTGTAAAGGGTAGACTCGTGGGTACCCATAGAACCCATTTTCATTCACATATCTTGAGGTCAGAGGTCAAGGGACTGCTTTGAAAATGGCCACGGCAGTTTTTCCTCACCAAAATTTAGCATAAGTTTGGAGTGTTGTTTAGCCTCCTTTGCAACAAGCTAGTATGGCCTGGTTGGTACCGGTGGATTCCTTAGTTCCATATGATACCAGGATCTTCATCTTAGCTCTAAAACTGAGCCTGCTACAATCTAAAAATCGCAAGTTGCATTAATGCATTAAAGAAATTTGTGGCGTTAAAACACATTTACGTTATTATAGCGTTAACTTTGACAGCCCTAGTAAGGATATACAGTGGGATGTTGTGCGATTTTTGAGTCCATATGTGACTAATTTGTGATTTGGGGCTGCTGCAATAAAATGTACTTCTTCAGGTCAATTTCCCCTCCGGTCAATAAAGCAAGAAAGGAATGTTTTTCTTGTCCTTTTATCTCCATATGTTAGCGTGCGACTACCTGTCCTCCTTTGCATGTTCTGTTTGTACAGATTAGGAGTCATAAGTGTAATGTCTTTACTGTCATGCCACTGCAGGAGCGTGTAACATAATACACTCAGGGATTTTCCTCTCCTCCTTTATTCTCCGAACGCAGACATGAATAAGCTCGCCTGACAGCCATACAGTTAAGGTACTGATTGATATCTGCAGATCGTGTGAATATGAGAACCAAATAATGGATTCTCATTAAATGCGTGTTGGGACAGTGATTTGTTCTGAAGAACTTCACCCTTCCAGCTCAGGAAATGAAAGACGCAAGATGGATCGAGCTGTAAAATAAAAGATAGCGAGGTTCAAAAGGGCAGAAAGCAGCCAGCAAAACATTAAAATTCATCCCTCCATTATCTCTTCCTGAGGAAATGCATTCAGAAATGTTCTTTTAAAGGAAGGGTGGAGATGTTTTGGGCAGTAGGGTGGTACAGAAAGTAGTGAGATAATCATTAGAGTACCACTGTGTGTCTAATCCAGCACCAGGGCCACATCTCCAGTTGAACTTTCACTCTACCACAGTGTGGATAGAAGGAGTTAGACGTTATCAGTAATATATCAATATTATTAATCAGAAGATTTTAATCTCCTGAGACCTTTTTCCTCTAGAGGATGCATTTTGCCACAGTGGAATGGCTGCATATTTGACTGTTATAAGGCCATTAAATAGTCGTTATCGGTCCCTATAAGCACCATAGATGTGGGTCAATAGACGTCTACTGTGCTGTAAAAGTGAAAGCGAAACTTAAAAGCAACACTTTGTAAAACTGAATGAAATGTTACGTTTTGAACGCAAACAAAAACATTTAGTTTAGGGAAAATATCGTGTTTAGCTTAAAATAACTACCTTTCAAAAGGGTTAGGAAACAAAACTACAACTTATTTAGGTTTAGGCAGCAAAAACACTAACTTAGGTTTAGGTAACAAAACTACAACTTCTTCAGGTTTAGGCAACAAAACTACAACTTCTTTAGGTTTGGGCAACAAAACTACAACTTCTTCAGGTTTAGGCAACAAAACTACAACTTCTTTAGGTTTGGGCAACAAAACTACAACTTCTTCAGGTTTAGGAAACAAAACTACAACTTCTTTAGGTTTAGGTAACAAAACTACAGCTTCTTCAGGTTTAGGTAACAAAACTACAACTTATTCAGGTTTAGGCAAACAAAGCCACTCTATTAAGTTTAGGGAAAATATCGTGTTTTAGCTTAAAATAACTACCTCACACATAAAGACAACTACACGTTGTTGGTTTCACATGGGATTCCAACTCCGGCCTCGTGGGTTAAAACCCTGTGTGTTGTGTCCCATTCACAGTCCCCGATGCCACCCACATCTACTACAGCGCCTGACTTCCGCTTTTGCTCCTGTCATAATTACTACGGTCGCTAGAGGTCGCTGTCACGTTCTTTTACACCTTCTTTTGGTGATCTACCATGTGAGTAATGATAAAACCTTCTAGTGGGTGTAGCAGGCCCCTATTGAACCATATCTATGGTGCTTATAGCGACTGATAACGCCTATTCAATAGCCTGAAAACAGTCTAATCGGCTGGGATTCTACAGGTAGTTTTAAAGACATTGACAATGTAAAATTCCTGCATTGCTAAATCAGTAAATGCCCAGTGATATCAACGAAACTATCAGGGATTTTATCAAATGTTGTTATTCCGTCCATACTCACAAAACATGGAGGTTGAGGGAAAATCACATGAGGTCCACCATCTGTGCAAATAGGGCTAAAGATATGGAGAAGAATCTGGTTTGGTCCTGCGGTGAGCACCAGGCTTCAGAGTGTCTGGTTCACTTGGAGTGGGAGCCGCAGAGAGTCGGGTGTTTCTGACATCCTGCCCAAACTGGGTTTGGCTCCGGGAGACGAGCACCGACTGCCCCTGCCTGCTTCTCCGAACTTTAACCATGAATGGCTATCTGCTAGCATTTGGATCCTGGATTTATCCGTCTTCGCTGTCCGAGGTTTTTGGGGAGAATAGGACGAGGTGGTTCTAAATTTCTCCAAAGTCGTCCGTCTTAACTACAGGAGGCAAGGCAATGACAGAGCCGCTTTTCCAAGTTGTGGGCTCGTTGGTGTAGATGAGAGGAGGACTGAGAAGTGCTGATTACAGAAGACCTGTGTGTTTGTGTGCGTGTCAGTACATGTGTGCATGTGTGTGTGGTCCAGGACAGGATGACATCCAGCAGACCCATCTGTTGAAATGACAGGGGTCCTGTCTGGAGAAGCTGTGAACCTCCACCTCCTGTGGCTAAGACACTTTAAACACACACAGTCACACACACATGCACGCACGCTCATACCAGTGGCTCATCACTCAGACTGTTTCCCATCCTGCCGCATTGCTCAACTTGTAAACAAGTCACTTTAATTCAGCTAGAATGTTTATAGTCTGAAGTTATGATAATGTGCAGCCCTGTTTGGTCTTTCAAAACTGCTGGCTATCTCGGAAATTCAAAGCACTTAAAACACTATCAGAAGTGGTGACATCATTGCGAGCCACGCAATAAAACTTTATCTGTAATGTTCAGTCTCTGAGGCGGACGAGCCGGGCTGGTAGTGAGCGTTATCGCTGAAGTGTGCTGATAGCTGCGGTAAACACTGAGAGGCTCGGTGAAGTCACTGTGGAGTTTATGCATGAAGAGGGCGTTGACCTCAGCATAAATATACAGTGGTGCGAGTGTAGGTGTCTGCGCATCTGTCCTGCATTAGTCCAGCAGAGCATCTGTGTGGCAGAAGAATGTAGAAAGTCTGCTCCAACACATCAAAAAAGATAATAATTTAATCTTTTACAGTGTCTCAGCTCTGTCAGCTTCTATAAACGCTTCAATCCAAAGAAGAAGAAGCAGCAGCCAGTGGAAAAAACTAAACTTTTGTTTCAATATTTACACCACACAAGTTAATTTGTTTTGACAGAAACATCTGCAGGAAATCTAACGCAAGCTCCTTCTTTATAAGCCTCGCTATTAAAGAGGGAACAGAAGAAATGAAATGGAAAAAAAAGCTTTTCTTTCAATCCTCACCGCTGCAAAGCCTCATTTAGGAACAACCACTGTTTTCGCCTTTGAAGAATTGTGGTTTTAAACTCAGGGCACCATTGGGCTTGTTTTCTCTTTTTACCCTCATTTCCTGAACCAAAACATGATGGTGCATTCTGTAATGGGCCCATTACTCCTCTTTTCTTCCTCCTAACATTATTAATTTCCATCCTATTAACGGCGGATATCGTGTGATGTTTTCTTTGGCTTTTTTCCGTTTTTCAAATGTTTTTTTTTTTTTTCTTTCTTTGTAGAATTTCCGTCCCATCACCAGCGGATATGGCGGTTCCATTCGCAAACCTTCGTACACCCCTGAACCCCAGTACCCGCAGTCTCCCCAGTACCAGCAGTCTCCCCAGTACCCGCAGTCTCCCCAGTACCCGCAGGTTCCCCAGTACCCGCAGGTTCCCCAGTCCCCCCAGGTTCCCCAGTCCCCCCAGGTTCCCCAGTCCCCCCAGGGTCTCCAGTCCCCGCAGGCTCCCCAGTACAAGCAGTCCCCCCAGGGTCTCCAGTCCCCGCAGGCTCCCCAGCCCACTCACCTGAATAACGGACACTCCAGACCCAACAACGGCCACAGCTACGGATACGGGAATGGAACCGGGCACGCTCAGTACAACAACCCAGCAGGACTTTATCATAACGGCAGCAATGGAGACAGATCTCTGCCAACCAAGATGGGGGGCCTCAGCCTCAGCGCCACACACAGGTGAGATGATCAGAGTGTAAAAATATAAACAAATGAGTGCTAAGTCCCACTACAATTTACAGTTTTGACAGGATTCGCAGATTAGTCTATAAGAAAATCAGGAAATGTACGTGTTTATACGGATTATTAAAAACTTCAATAGAACAATACAACATGTTCTCATCTCAACTGGTCTTATACTGACGCTTTCTCAGACCCCTCGGCGTCACTTTTCACTCGCAGTAAACACGTGCGTAATGTCGTGAATTAAACAAAATCTCTTGCTTAGGTTTAGACAACAAACCCAGTTAGTTAAGTTTTGGAAAAAACATCATGGTTGGGCTTAAAATTACTGCGTTTGTAAAGTGAAAATGTTACTTGACGTTGTGAACACGGGACACGAACGATCCGCTGATTGTAAAGTGTACATTGTAGGTGCTAAAGGGTGCCTTGTGCAGCGGTATCGAACGCCAACGGCCGTGACAAAACGTCTGTCTTTGACGCCCTGGGAATGAGAATAGGCTGAACAATACAATATTAAAAATAGTACCAAATTACAGTTGAAAATTTACCAAATACAATTCAGCTCAATTTCTTGGCCTTTTTTATTGCCTTATTCAGAGCTGTCAACATCACAAGAAGATTTCATTCACTGTGGTGATCACTGTCCTCTTGTTAAAGAAAACACAACTCTACAAATAGTAACTTTTTAGAAATCCACATATTTTCTTCTGTGAAAATCTGTGAAAACGGATAACAGTGAACCTTATCTATACAGTAGCGTTCACCGTAGAAACAGTTCAGGCATATCGGCTTATCTCTCCATGACTTTTCCTAAAGTCAGTGTCATTAGTCAGCAGTTATAGACGGAAATAGTAGTGCGACTGAAGTTACTGCTTCTAAAATCCATTAACCTTTCCGTTGTTAAAGCATCATAAAGTAAGATTGTATGTTAAAATGCACCTTCTGTGTATCTTGATACTTCCCAGATGCTCATGTGTTCATGTGTACGGATATAAACACAGCGAGAGACACTTTAGAGTAACTGTCAGTCACTTTCCCTAATTCATTCATTACACATTTCTCCATCTTTCTTTCTTCCTCGTCTCTCACTCAGTCGCAGTTTCACCAGCTCAGGCTTTCTCTCTCTCTCACACACACACACACACACACACACACACATTCAGACTGCAGTGAAGCGCTTCCTTCAGACTCCTGGAAACGAGTCTGGAGACAAACATGCAGTTAAGTGTGTCAGGATTTGAGCAGGGCTGTCAGCAGCCCTGCTCATCTCCCAGAGGTTCGACCGTTGGAGTGTATCAGATGAACGGGATCCATCCTGTTAGCTTTGGGGAAACTTGATGGATGAATGAGCATGCAGATCCATAGCGCAGAGCTGTTGTGATTAAGACTTCATGCCCGTGGAATCACATGTAGAGTGTAACGTGTACACCTCCGTGCGTCCCTCTCTGCTGTCTCAGCTTGTAAAGTTTTCTTTTCGTCCTTTGGTGGTCTGGCAACCGTCATCTGCTTTTATCTTTTTGTTTAGGCTACTTCAGCTCATTTCATTCCTTCCTTGCTCAAACATCACATCAGGACACCACCTGATAAAAGACTAAAAATACAGCGGCCATATTTGATACCAGAAAGAACCTTAGCTTCTTTGTTGTCTTTACTGATTCCTAAAAGAAATTGATGATTTTTGCCACCTGTCCTAATCCTCATTAAGTAGATTGCAGTACAATAATACTGTATATCCTCCCTCCCTTGTCTCCTTCAGCCCAGAGCCTCCCACACAGTCCCCTGGGGGTCGTAACGGTTTCGACCCACACTCAGACGTCTACAAGATGCTGCAGGACTACGAGGAGCCCGTCTCTGCACCCAAACAGTCCGGCTCCTTCAAATACCTCCAGGGAATCCTGGAGGCTGAGGATGGAGGTAGGGATATATCTGTGTGAATGAAAAAAAGCATGTGCACTGCAGCCTACATATTTAGTGTTGTGCTGCTTTTCCCAGGAACAGGAAGATTACTGTAACCGATGGCACTTTCGTTGTTTGCACTATTGGCACCGTTAGTTACCAGCCACCCCCTTGCCTTTGCCAGGTTGAGAGCTGTTTAGAGGCAATAGAAATGCTCCCAATCCTGTATTTAGCACCTTTAAATGTCAGAAAATCATACAAAATGCCCATTTCCCAAAGCCCAAGCTGAAAATAGAAAAATATTTAATTCAATAGAAGACTTGAAAACCAGCAAATATTCACATTTTAGAAGCTTAAGGCTGTTAATCTTTTTGCACTTTTTGCTTAAAATCGGTTAATCGATAATGAAAATATTTGTTTTTCTCAATAATTGTCTGTCAGCTCTACGTATCTATGATACCACCATATTCTTTTTGATGAGATTTAGAGGGCTGAGCAAGGCTGCATCTCATTACTGATTGGCTCAAAGAGTGATGCATCATGTGCAACAAACAGTTCAAGGATAGCTTGCAATCAAATGTCTTTGAGGAGGTTGTATTTCTCTTATTCTGCAATGATATAATGTCAGCTATCGTGACTTTGATACACTTGGCTGCTCTACTGTCAACAGACTATAAATATAACGTTGAAATGACTAACACTGTTGAGCAGGTATAAAATGAGACTGCCTGCTGCGTGCATCTGTGCAATTCTCACAAACTATTTTCCAAAGTCAAGTTTATGATATACGTATACGGTGGAAATTCCTGAGTGAATATTTCCTCCTGTGATTCCAGCCAGAGGAACATCTTTCCTTGCTCAGGCAGCTCCTCTCTCACTGTTTTGAGCTGCTCTGTCTTACTGGCATAGTTTTCCTTTTATAGAAAGACGCAGACAGCGAGGTTAGGGGATAGAGAGGAAGAGTGTGAGAGAGAAAACAAGAGACGGAGGGAGCAGGAGAAAGATGAAGTGCTTTAAATAGCTCACACAGGGATGAACATGGGAGGGAAGTTTTGGTTTGGCAATTTACTGCAAAAACAACTTCACAAAGGACAATAAAGTGAGAAATATGGTTTTCCTGTCTGCCTTCTGACCGCTCTGCATTCCAGCTTTTGAGGAGGAGTCATGTGATGCTGACAGCAGCGGAGGAGGACTAATCCTCTCACCTAAAACATTCTTTTCAGTGTCCATGTTTACCACTATAAAGCAGGGAAAACATTGTTAAAGTCGTAGTTATGAGCCAAGTTTTGGTATGTTACAGCGGAAATAGCCTGGACCTCAGAGAAGTGGGCTTATGACCTGTTAGAACAGATCGTCTAAGATTAATGTTTTTCCTCAACCTCAGCAACTAACACTGAGGCATCCTCATCCTTATTATTATTAGTGGAGTGTAACCAGCTGTGGATGTATGAATCTGCAGTGTCAAAGTCAGTATAGGAAACTCCCTCCAAAGATCTGCTCTGACAGAGTTTACAAACTGGTGCAGATGTTTCTGCAAACAACCCATAATGCATCACTCTCTGTAGGAGCTGGCAGGTGTTACACCGTTATTCTTTTAATTCAAAAAGTATGTCTGATGTCGTGAATATTTAAATACAGGCCCGGTGCATGCACTTCTGCTGCTCGGCTATCACATCTCTGGGTTTACCTTTTGATGTGAGAGCCGACAGGATAATCCACAGCGCAAGGAACAACGTTGACTGCTCCTGCAGTGAGTCCTGGAGCAGAGCCAGAACACACAGTTTCCTTAATTTAGCAGTTATCATTACACTCAGAGCAATGAGAGAGAGGCAGAGCTAAAGAAAGAGGCAAAGTCTGAAGGGGGCTGGAGGGAGAGAGACACTGCTGATGGATTAAAGAGATTTAAAGGGGACTCTTTTCGTCTGCAGCTCGGGAGACTGACAGGTTGATTGACAGGCTAAGCCCTCGATGAAACACGGAGACACCTCAGGTTTACATTGGGATCATTTGAAAAGCTACCTGTCTCTCTGTCGATGTTTGTCCGTGTCATTTAATCTGTGTGAGAGTGAGAAATCCTCCCACATATGTTGCTAAAGTTTGTCCCTTGGTTAATGTTTTTAACAGCCCAATAAAGAAGAAACAAGTCAAATTTACAATTGAACACATTCGAGAATGAGTTTAAAGTCAAATCCTCTTGTTTTTGAATGCATACCTCGCTGTCAGGCTTTTAAATCACAGTAGTTGGTCCCCTTTTGAAGGTGAAAGCCCCCGTAGAGACCATGTTGACTTTCAGGGGCTTTTAAAGTTAAAGCAAACAAGAGTGTCAGTTTACCCAGAATTCCTCAGACTCTGCCGTGATTGGATAGCAATGTGGATGGTAGAGGGGTGGAGTGAAAGTAAAATACTGGTGTTAAGTTAAGCAGTATTACCTATGGTTGATGATGGAAAGAAGAAACCAATACGAGGGTCTGTTTTTTCCATAACATCTGTGGGTTTTACTTAGTTATATGCTTACAAATAAGCCTTTACGGACAGAACTGTTTCTGTATTTTTAAAAGAAATTCACATTTAAATAGTTTACTGTTGAATGTGAAATCTCGGGGATTGCTCTGTTGCCAATGAGATTATATAATTTCCACCTTTACTAATGAGATGATTTTTTTTGTGATCAAATTATTATTTTTCGATAGTGGAGGTTAGATTGATATATACTAACAAATCATCAGCATTTACATACATCTGTAATACTGGACATGAATCATTTTATGCACAATTAAGTATACAAACATGGTATTCATATATATATATATTTTTTATCCACGTCTATTATGTAGGCTACGTATATCTGCCCAACAAATTGAAAAAAATAAAATTAATTAAAAAAAATAAAAAATGGAAAGTGAAAAAAATATATATATATACAATATATATATATATATATATATATATATATACTGTATATCATATATAAAGTAAAAATGAGAAAAAAAATACAGTACATATATAAATTAATGAATTAATGAATTAATAAATAGATAAACAAAAAAATATATTCATAAAGAGTAGTAGTAAAGTTGTAGGTAGTAGAAAGAAAAGTAGACTATTGATGTGAATTTGAGGGGAGGACAGAGAGGAGACGGCGTGACAGGGGAGCGTTTCTCCAACAGTCGGAAAAAGAAATAAACAAAATTCCAGTGACCTCTCTGAAACCTCATCCGTTCCTTGAACTCCGAGGTTATTTGTTTAGAGAAAGAAAATCCTGAAAAATATCACATTTTCTACTGTTCCTTACATTATATGTTTCTAGAAAAGTGGCTTTACAGAACATCAGCTTGCAGGGGTTATTTTTTCAGCAGATAGCTTGTCACAACAGTAATGAATGATGGCCACAAAACCCAGTTTCAGTACATAGAAAGCAGGCTGTGTCCTTTCTCAGAATAAGACCTCGGCGTCACTGCTGTGCAGAGAAGGAAATGTTATAATCTCAAAGTATAACACCAATTATCGATTGCCTCCTGGTTTATAACATGTAAATTCTGATGTTGTTGATGTCTGATATGTTCACATCCAGTAATATTTGTCACTTCTATGTTACTTTGCCTCAAAAGCAGCCCTGTCTCCTAAAAATTATGTTTCCATACAACTAAACTGCATTCTCAATGATGTCTGGAAGGAAACGTATTTTGTCGTGCATTACTTTTGTCTTTGACGTAGGCTATCACAAATACATTTGATGGTTTGAACAGGGTCGGGTCTAGAAGGTAACCCTCGATTTGGGAAACTCTCACGAGATGGTTAAGGTTAAGCATTGACCTCGAAAAGTTAAAGGACCAGTGTGTAACGATTAGGGGGATCTATTAGCAGAAATGAAATATAATATTTATAAGTATGTTTTCTCTAGTATATAATCACCTGAAAATAAGAATTGTTGTGTTCTCCATATTGCACCTCAATATTTCTACGGTAGTCCAGAACGGACAAACCAAACTCTGTTAACTTTTCCTGCTAGTCGATAACGTTACTCACTCCCGTTGCCGCCCATCTCCCTCTCTTGCTTCACCACTCACTTCCCACGTACACACACACAGACTCTGCGCACTGACTTTGCTGCAAATGGCTCAAGAGAGGTCCATTTGCGTTTCCGCGTTGGCCAACTTAGCTCTCCAACACGCTTGGCACGCGAGAGAGCAATCTCCTCACCTCACTGCTAGATACCGCCAGATCCTACACACCTGACCTTTAAGGTTAGGATAGGTCGTCGGGCAGCGAGTCTTCGACTTTTTGCACGTTTTCGCAATTTTCGGATTACCCTGAGCAGGTGACGTAGTATATCGAGCAATCAATGTTTTTTGTTGCCTAAACCTAACTAAGTAGTGTTGAGTTTTTTGATTTGTATTTTTGCAATTTACAACATTTAAAACTGCAACCGTAGTCTGGAAGAAAATACATTTCCCTCGTGAGAATGCAGTTTAGTTGTATGGGAACGTTATTTTGTGGGAGACAGGGTTGCTCAAAAGTTACATAGGAAGTTAAATAAATCATCCCAGGGGATCAACTTGGATTTGATTTGAACAATGTGACTGTCTGTATTTGTGACCACCAACTCCGATAGGTGAAGGTAAACATCCCATCAGTCTTGCCCTTCTTCAAACACACTGCAGAGCAATTCAAGGAAAAGTAGGGGGAGCATTCCACTCAGATTGTTATTCCACAGGGATCGAGACGGAGCTGAACAGATACAAGATTTAAAGCCCGAGCAAGATTCCTAGTCCAGTGGGAGTAAACATGTGATGCCAGTGGTGAGGGGCTTAACCCTTCGGCTGTCTGTTGGCCCAGGAGAGTTGTTCTTTTTGTTAAATATTCTTTCATTTGCTTACTCTATAAATACTCAAAATACGCCCGTCATTAGCTCCCAGTGCCCAAAGTGAAGTCATTGTTTTATTTGTCTGAGTGGGAACAACTTTGAAGTACTCGGTTTACAGTGGTATGGTAACAAAAGCAAAAAGAAATCTTTAGTTTTACTTCATAATAAGCCTTAAATTGATAATCAGATTTGTCATTGATTAATTTTCACGTCAGCACCATGTTTTCAGACATTTTTCTTTGTCTGACTGCATGTGTGGCCCCAGAGATTAAAAGCTTTTTTTTTTTTACTTCCTCAAAAGTTGATACAATACCCCACAAAATGATATTATTACAGCTGTTTATTTATCTTTCGACGCTGCGATTCCCTTTGCCTTAAACTCCCCGAGGCTTCACATTCTGCACTTGACAGGTTTGAGTTAGGATGGGGGCTGTTTTACAGTACGCTTGGTTGATATTAGTCACAGCGTAGGACACACATTGTGCCGTAAATGTTGCGTGGGGTGAGATTTGTGTTGTAAGCGGCCAACTTGTCACTGTCTGTCAAATAAAATACGGTGTCTGTCTGCAATTGGCAACAAAAAATACGGGGCCTAAGTAGTCTGGCTATTTAAAAATGTAGAAGCAAGACTAAACAAGCACTTATTCATTCAGTATCTATTCCTAACTGTGGTCTAAAGGTTTTGATTAGTCAACCTTCCCCTCTGTGAGAAAGTCACGAAAGTGCTGCACATAAAAGGTTTTCCATCCAAGTGCATCGTTAGGTAATAGAGACGTTAATCCGAAATAACCTCCCCAGCTAATGTCAGCTCTTAAACACACCATGGAGCAGTCGGAGGCGAACGGTTACTGAGGGATGGAAAGTGCTTCGAGTCAGGTGCCAGCTGCGAGGCAATTAGACTGTGGTTAGTGGCAGTGATAGGTGGCCCGTTGCTGGCACATCATCAGTAAAGGGAAGTCCTATAGTGTAGCTCACTGTGCCCCCACTGATCTACCCTGGTGCACTTGTAACCACTGGAGTGGCTCCAGTATTAAGTATTCCCCTTTCATGCATTCCAGTCAGGCATAACTAAACGCATGATGATCGGATTTGATCGCTCTTAATAAAAAATGGCATCCGTGGGAAGGCAGCAACCCTTGTCTGCCACCAGAATAACCAGCCTCAACTGCTTATTATAGTTTTCTTTTTTTTAAATAGCCTTGTAACGTAAATGATCATTATATTCTGTTGGTCAGAGATGGGACCAAGTCACTGTTCTGCAAGTCACAAGTAAGTCTCAAGTCTTTGCACTCCTGAACTTTGAGTTTCGAGTCCTCAACAAGTCATAATGCACTCTTCACCGAATGTGATGGCGTTTTAACAACAGAGTAACTGGTGCCAACTGGCGCTCAGTAACGTAATGTTAGTTCTTCATGGTTTTCTCCTGCAACTTGATTAAATGCTGTCGAATTGGTTCAGACAAAGTGGATCTGGGGAATTTATTGTAAGATTATGAAATGCAAGTCCCAATAATATTCACCAAAAATAAAGAGTCAACAAAAAACACCACTTTTTGGGAATTCAGCAATAAACAACAAAAGATAGAAATTCAGTTTGTTCAGTTCAGTTTTTCCCCCACCAGTAAATCATCTTTCCAAACAAATCAGAAGAGGATCTCTCGAAAAGGAAAAAAAAACAACATCTCCGACGTTGTTGGAGTTACCTCCGGTACCGGGCAGTTGATCGTCTCCGTGCACACACATTTTAAATAACATAGGCTACTTTTTACTCTTTGGGATTGGGGGAAGGTATCAAGTCTTGTCAAGTCAAAAAGCTCAAGTCCAAGTGAAGTCACGAGTCACTGGTGCTAAAGTCCAAGTCGAGTTGCGAGTAGTTTTTTATTTTGTCAAGTCGAGTCTAAAGTCATCAAATTTGTGACTGTGCATTTGTTTTGTGGAGTTACAGAAAGCTTTATTCTCAACACTTTGAAAGAATTAGAGCGATGTGTGTTAAATTTGAAAGAAATCTCCTGGAGGTGTTGTCATTCTAATTTTTTATTTAACCAGATATTTACTTTTAACAAAGACAATGCCGCTACCTGTTCTTTCCATTGAGATGAATGTCGTTCACAGATATTGTGTGATTGTAGCATGTTGGTGTGTTAGTTAAAGATTGACTCTGTAACATGGGATGCCGGGTGTCTAGTCAGGTTGACTGATGAATTCTTACTAGGAAATGCCACTCCAGACTCTTGAATGGAGCACACAGGAAAGAGAGGGTCAAAGAGAGGGGAAGGCCAACAGAAATTCAGTGACTGTGATCTAAAGGGAAAGCAGAAGAAAAAGGGAGTACTTTCTTATGAGTTAACACAGACGTTTTATTCAGTGGCTAAAACAACACGTACATGTGCATTTTACCACCAATGAATCATTCATTTCGAGACCACCATGGAGATTGATGACAGTATTCTGTCCTTGGATTTTACATAGCGTGCCGCTGGGTCGTATTTCATGATATCTGAAAGTGAAAGCATAAATCTCTTTAAAACAATCACATGTTGAGGCTGAGGAAGAGGATAATTGGCATCATCCTGCTTATAAATGCAAGCAACAATGTTAATGAGACTTACAGAAACACTAACCCTAAGCATGCCAATACTTTTAGTAGGCTACGATTTGTCTTGAGCATGATACAGCATTGACAGCAAAGTAATAGTAAAAATAAAAAAACAAAGTTTTTACTATTAGCACTGTATTTGCTGCTGGAGCAAAACTAGCTTGAACCAGGTTATTGTATTTCCCCAAGTGGTTGGTAGGACATTGTTAAATGATGTGGCTGCGAGGGTGTTTATAGATACTCTCCTTGTGTTTAGGTAGGTTGCTAGAGTGTTATTACTCAACCTGGTCTCACGGGAAGGCGTATAAATAGCACAACAAATGGACAATCTGTTGTACATTTATGCTTATTTGTAAGATCTGTACTCTGAATGGTTTATGGTGCAGTTTCCAAAGTTCCTGTATTTATTCTGTGGTTGTTTCTGTGTTTTTTTCTAGGTGTGTCCCCAACAGACAGAATGAGAAACTTAAAGTCTCCAGTCAGGTCTCCAATCCCCAAACTGGGAAGCCCCATCCCCAGCCCCATGTCTGGTCTCCAGAAGCTGCCCCAGTGCACACGCTGCTGTAATGGCATTGTGTAAGTATTGAAAGTTTGTGGTCGTCTAAAAATGTCTTATTCAGCGTTCGCTTGCACTTAGCTCCACACTCTCGTGTCACTTCTGGTTGCAAAAAACCAAGATGGCGACGGCCGATCTTGAGGCTTCAAAACAGCAGTCCACAAACCAATGGGTGACGTCACAGTGACTACGTTCACTTCTGATATACAGGCTATAGGAATGCATGAAGGGACAAAACGTCCACTTGGACTCAAGATGAACTGATTCGATTTTGGTGGTCAAAGGTCGCTGTGACCTCACAAAACATGTTTTTGGCCATAACTCAGGAATTCATATGCTAATTATGACAATTTCACGCAAATGTCTAACAGGATAAAACGATGAAGTGATGACATTTACAGACATGTTGTGGATGGATGGATGTAAACTGCAATTTGACTGGTGGGCGGAGGTATACAACCACGAGGCGGTAATTCTAGTTTTATAACTGTTTCAATTTGCTTATCATTTCAACACTTGAGGTATAGTGTAATCTTTTCAATTTAAGGTATGACATATAATCACATAAAACTTAATAGTTTAATGATTATGGTTACGGTGGTTTACAATTATAGACTACTGAAGATGCAGTAAATAAACACATATAAATATGAATGATTTATTATCAGATTTGCTGTCGCCATCTTGAAATTACATGTCTCTGTGTGGTTTTATCGCTCCGCCTGTGGTCATAAAGTTTAAAAGTTGAACATTGAACACGGTTCTTCCCTGCCTATGAAACAAAGAGGTTAACTCGTGCAGCTCTACCTGCACCAACAGGCCTCTCACAAGTACAACCTACTCCCATTTATCATTTTAATGATTAAACCAAGCCATCGTCCACACCCTTTCCCACGCACATACACACAGGTACATATGCACAAACATGCACACACACACACACACACACACACACACCTTTCTGCCAAAGTAACCACATGCACCGGTAATCCCCCCTCTATAAAAGCAGCTGCAGGTAAGCAGTGATGTCATCGGCTTACTTTACCCCGTTAACAAGAGGGCATTGTAGGAGCTTGCAGGGCGCAATAAGGCTGTTATGACCTGGGAGCATTTTACAGCTTTTTAAACAAGTGTAGAGCGCTGTGTCAAGAGTTTATCCTGCAAGTCATGTGGTTAGACGGGGAAGGCGGTTAAAAAAAGATGCAGGCTTACGACTGAATGGTCGCTGGCCCGAGTCCCCAGTCCAGAGAGGAAAATCTTATTGGGAACAGTGAATGAACAACGCCCTGAACAACCGCCGTCACTGTGTGACTGAGTTAAGCAGTGAACTTTCTAATGCACCAGCAGCCAGCCAGCAGAATGAATAATGTGCTATTCAGCTACCAGGTGTGACAGCATGGTATGTGTGACCTTCCGTCCACCTGAAAACTTCCCTGAAATATGACAGAAATATATTCAAATACTTGCATGGTTATAGTTGCTATAAAGTATGATAATTGCTGATTAGCATAGATAATAGAAAGCTCAAGAGGCAGTCATAAATAGTTCATCATCACTCACTTCCTTTTAAAGTCCTCTGCGCTGATGGTACCTCCCTAAAGATTGCTTGCATTTATCCTTTTAAGGCAGTTTGTGTGTCATTGCATCATTTTCCAGTCATGCATTTTCATACTTCTCAGCAGTGCGACCACATAGTGTTCCATTTTAAAGCTTCAGTCACGCTGCCACCTCGTTTTGATGCATACAGGGAAAATGTACAGTATAGTCCTCTATCTTTGGTCCTTTTTTCCCCTTACACTTCATATAAGGAGTTGTTTTTCCTGTACACGGTCAATAAAAATATATTCTGACTCAAGATCCAGCAGAAAACGTACCAAAAAGAAACCACCCATATTTAAAACATATATAGCATTACTGGACTCTACACTAGCACTGTTTCATGTGTCTCTCTTTGTCTGTTTTCCTTTTTGCAGTCATCCTCTGCTGCATCTCCATCATTTCTAAATGTGTTTTCATATACGTCTAACGCACTCTTATCTCCCCGTCCAGTGGAACCATCGTGAAGGCCAGGGACAGGCTGTACCACCCCGAGTGCTTCATGTGCGACGACTGCGGCGTCAACCTCAAGCAGAGAGGCTACTTCTACATCGAGGACAATCTGTACTGTGAGACCCACGCCAAGGCGCGCGTCCAGCCCCCAGAGGGCTACGACGTCGTCGCCGTTTACCCCAACTCCAAGGTGGAGCTGGTCTGAGGTGGCGATACTGTATAATATAACTGGGGGAACTAAAATCTGGGAGAACGGGGCTAACTAGAGTATCCTAGCCTACATTTATCAGGCTCTGTCACGCAGGAATGCCGATCTTGGATCAGTTTTGCCTTTGGGAGAGTCCTATGAAATGTGTGTATCCAAGATCAGCATCTCTATACACCGACAGTCTTGATAAATGTATATTGAGCATATTGAAATACGTTGACAGAATAAGGCTTGGATCTGATGAGTATCCCAGACCCATTAATAACATGACATTGTATGTCCCAACCTGACGGCCCTCATCTCTCAATCAGTGTGGTTTACATCCAAGAAAAACATTGAACCACGGTGTCATATCCACATCACCAGCACAGCATATATTACCAGAATATTCAATGCAATAACCAAGAAACAAGAAATGCAGCAGATGACAAAAGTCTGCAGATGTTTATGCAGTTTTAAATCAGTACACCAGTATACTTTTCCAACAGTCAGTGCATGAGTTGTGTGTGTGTGTGTGCAACCCGTTCTCACTCCCAACTCGCCAAACACCGCCGAATAGGCCAACGCATGGAGGCGTCCTTTAGCGAGTTGGGAGTGAGAATGTGTTGTTGTGTGTGTGATATGGATTATTACAAGAGATATTTGAGTTGATTTTTCTGCCTTCTGACTGATTTTGCATTTTGGTATTATAACAGCAGTTTCACAACGCATTTAAGGTATACCGATATTTAGTTTAAGCTTCGGTTAAGGGGTTTTAAAGGTTTCAGTGTCTTTTTAACTATGTTACAGTTACACATTATACTCCTGTCGCGGATACACTTTTGCATTTTGTATTTATTTACATCTATGCAGTTTATTTTTCAGACTTTCTATGATACAAAACTGGGGAACATGTCTTACTTTTCAGTTGTGTGAAACAATAAGCAATAATTCATTATAAGCAGATCTCTAACACGTATAATTGCGAGTGTCTGGAATGTGCGAGTGTTTCAGTACGCTTTGGGGAATGAGTTTACCGAACTATAACCTGCAGTAAATGCCTCTGTGTGCAGCTATCCAAGCACCACCCCGCCCCCTCTGACATGTAAACAAAACTCTGCAGGAGACATCCGCGGAGTTTCTCCCAGATGTGATCACAACAACCGCAATTTATAAACAACAAAATGCAAGAAAATGAGACTTTAATGATGCAGTGCGTGCATGTATTGATGACATTTTGATACACATTCACAGGAGATTGTAAATGAAGTGCTCTCAAGCACCTGACCGAGAGAGGAATTTCAGCTCTCGCTCATGTTCGCACAGTTCATAAAAACAAGAGCACCGAGTTCACCGGGTCTGTTTATTAAAAACACTCCATTTTGACACCAATATGCTCTCCGCCTCTCGTGACAACTTAAAAATTTGAGACGGTCGTAGAAAACTGTCCACAGCTCACAACATGTGGGAGTAATATTCACCTTGTTAAGTTTTTTTGGACCCACAACACAGATACATTACAGTTTCTCTTTGGAAGAGAGAAAAAGACAGAAGTTGGAAGCATACGTATCTGTATTCCCTTCCTTCTATCAACTCGAATTTCTGCTCACAGCCAAGCAAATGAAATACATTTGTACATTTCCTCTGAGAGAGAGGGAACAGAAAGGAAGGGAATGAGAAAGAGACATTTTCTTTTCTTTCTGCAAGAAGAAAGAAGCGCGTCATTATGAGTCCAGTATGTGGCCATCAGTCTTGTGAATAGTGAAGTAAACTAGGTGGAGATTATTCTTAATTTTAGTTTCTAACAAAACTACTTTTTTTATTTGAAATGAGAAAATGAATTTTGCAGTGCTTAATTTCCATCGTTTTTCTCTAGATATCAACAGTGATGTGTAGCTGCTGGTATGCCATCTGTACTAGTTGTCTTGTAAATTATGTGAAAATTATATTGCTACCACATTGTTTCTTTGGTATTGTACATATTTGTTTTATCCTGATTGCTTTAACATATAGTGCGTAACATGTCACTCACGTGCCTTCGCATACTCGGTGTCTTTAAATGATTTCTTTTTTGACACAAATCCTCTTCTTGTGTTTAACTTATTGTTCTACCAACACTTGTTTTTTTTGTTCTGGAGCTTCTTATTTGCTTGTTTTTTCTAAGATCTAAATAAAAAGAGAAGTGCATTACCATGTTATGATCGTTCACATTCATCACTGGTCTTAACTGCAGGATTTTCCATAGAAATTTCCACAAGGGATTCAGTTTATTTTGTATTTTTTCCACATTGTAAGACTGCAATATGTGTGTCTTGCAACCTAAATCCTAAAACATCCACTTCACAGAAGCATAAAATCTGAGCATAAAATTGTCAGGACACAAAACCTGCTCTTGTTTTCATAGTGTTGCGTCTCATACAACTTTATTGCCCACGAGAAGGAGTGTGTTTTTGAACTTTAGATCAGCAGCCACCCTTCTTAAACAGTAAAAATCAGGGTGTGAGGTAATACACAAGTCAGTCTGTCTCTGATCATTAAACGAGAACTAATGGGGCCTGTTTCTGGACAGAGTATAAATTAAACCAGGAGTAAGCCTTCATTTAGAATAGTTAATCCTTGTTTTAAAAGTGGCTTTGGGAAACACATCTGAAAAACTTTGTTTATAGTAACATCTTGATTGCGGAGTCCTGGAGTTAAATTAAATTGATTTCAATCGTCTATTTTAGTCCTCATTTGTGAGAGTGTGTGCAGACAGAAGTGGCCTCTAATGAAGCTCAGGAAATCTTGATGGTATAGTAAAAAAAAGCCCAAGACATGATTCAGACAAGTAAAAACTGACAAAACAGTTAAAGTGGAATTAATTAATTATTATAATAAACTAAAACTGAAACAAAAACAAAAATAAGCAGTGAAAAATAAAATATTTTTAGTAAACTAGAAAACTATATCCTTTAAGAAAAACTCAAACTAAACTGAAACTCTATTGCCTGGGTAAAAACTAATAAAAATAAAATAAAATGAACATAAATTAATTTCAGTTTTAGTATTTTTTTGCTTTAATATGTCACTACCAAAAAAAGGAGACAGCATGAATTTCTGTCAACTCTCCTGACATTGAACCACAGAAATTGGACGGACTTGACCTTCCAGGAGCTGCTGCTGCGCCGCAATCGCTTCACATTGGACACTAAAGTAGCATGAAGATTAAACAGCCATTCCTGTACAGTTCTCCA
>CAKAKR010063591.1:0-15889 GCA_916700685.1 Adelosebastes latens | reverse complement strand
GCTTTGGGAAACACATCTGAAAAACTTTGTTTATAGTAACATCTTGATTGCGGAGTCCTGGAGTTAAATTAAATTGATTTCAATCGTCTGTTTTAGTCCTCATTTGTGAGAGTGTGTGCAGACAGAAGTGGCCTAATGAAGCTCAGGAAATCTTGATGGTGTCGCAAAAAGCCCAAGACATGATTGAATCAGACAAGTAAAAACTGACAAAACAGTAAAAGTGGAATTAAGAGAAAGTTTACGAACAGAACACCAAAATCCTAAGAGTGATGTGCATTTATTGTGTATATATTGTGATTTATTACCTTTCTTCAACTGCAAATTATGCTGATGTTTGTCAACATCTGTTTTATCTAATAAGATCCAGTTTTCACTCTGTTCATCTCTGGGTTTTTATTCACATATATGTGAATGAAACTCTTGACCTCTGAGGTCATGGGGCCCCTTTGAAAATGGCCATGCCATTTTTTTACTTCGCCAAAATTTAGCATAGCTTTGGAACATTATTTAGCGTTCTTCCCGACAAGCTAACATAACATGGTTGGTACCAATAGATTCCTTAGGTTTTCAGTTTCATACGATACCAGTATCTTCACTCTAGTTTTAATACTGAGCCCGGTACAACCTCTGAAAGACAGAATAGCGGCCGGATTGTTAAAAGGTTAATCGTTTATATAATAAAAGAACGTTACTTGACGTCCGTGTGTCCATGCAAAATATTGCGATATTGTGCTGTATAATTTTTTTCCCCACCCCTATATGCTATAATTGTCAAATGATCACTGCATTTTCTTTGTACATGTAAAAATCAGTCATGCAAACTGAATTATTAAAGGTGCTAAATGCGAGATTGGGAGCATTTCTATTGCCTTCGCACGGCTCTCAACATGGCGACAGCTGAGTCAGCGGCTCGTAGCTAACGGCACTAACAGTGGAAACTACAACAACAGTGCTGACAGAGCTAACAGTGTTAACTTGGGGGGAACCGGAGGATGGGCGCCAGGGTTATTATAATAAACTAAAACTGAAACTAAAACAAAAATAAGCAGTGAAAAATAAAATATTTTTAGTAAACTAAAAACTATATCCTTTAAGAAAATCTAAAACTAAACTGAAACTCTATTGCCTGGGTAAAAACTAATAAAAATCAAATTAAAATGAACATAAATTAATTTCAGTTTTTGTATTTTTTTGCTTTAATATGTCACTACCAAAAAAAGGAGAAAACATGAATTTCTGTCAACTCTCCTGACATTGAACCACAGAAATTGGACGGACTTGACCTTCCAGGAGCTGCTGCTGCGCCGCAATCGCACTTGGACACTAAAGTAGCATGAAGATTAAACAGCCATTCCTGTACAGTTCTCCAACCATGTATTTTGTATGTATATGTAGTGACATACTTCTGATATAAAAACTAAAACTAAACCTTTCTGAAAAATTGAAACTAAACTAAAACTAGCAAACACACTTTGAAACTAAAATAAAATGAAAATGAAAGGTCAAAATTAAATTAAATAAAAACAAATTGAAAATTTAAAAGTATTTTAAGCTTGATGGGCGCTACGCTTCCGTGACCGACGGCGTTATCAGCTGTAACCGCCGTATGAGAGCAGTGCAGAGCCAGTGGGGCACGCTCACATGCACGAACATGCACTAAAAGGCATGTACGGCCGGCCCGGCTATGTAAACAAAGCACAGAGAAGCTCAGATTACAGCACACACAGAGAGAGAGAGAGAGACTTCATTGTCTGCTCAGGTAGACGTTACTCCTCTATATCTTTACATAGACAATAGTTGTTTGCTGCTATATTAATGTTCTGAATATCGTAGAGAGAACCTTTAAGTGGATTGATAAGCACTTACATACAGTTAGGGGGACTTTGTAGGTCTTGATCTGAAGTTAAACCTGCATTGTTGGAGGTTTAATTAAGCCCTCATTTAGTCCTGTAGTAACTCTCTTCAGGAACATTCATTCATTTATATAAGACTTGATTTAATGTGATACTATTACAAGCTATATCAGAAAAAGCCAATTTGAGCTTATGTGGTTTAAAAGGGCACTTTAACCACAAAGCATGCTTAATGCCTGTCTGGGAAATGGGCCAATAGTGCTTAAGTATCCTCCTACTTTGTAGTGATGCTTTATGGCGCTGTAAATGTGTTGAATTTCATCACATCTGTGGCTTCTCATGTTGCAGTATGTGTGCATCAGCACCAGAGCAGGACGTTGAATCCGTGATACAGAACGTGGCACAGATTCAAGGGGATTCTTGTAATGAAAACCAGGAGGCGAGAGGCCACCTCATACCCCGTTAAATGACTTTGCACCTTCAGTAATAACTCATTCAACAACTGTAGGGAATGCCTACAGGTTTGAGGTAAACAGAGTGCTGGTGTCTGGGATGACAGTTTCTCTTCTGAAGTGTTTTGTGTAATCAGCATTACTCACATCTGCTAATGTTTCCCATGTGCATGACACTCGTATTGTGCTGTCAGTCTCAAACTTAACGTAATGTACAGTGGTTAGACAATCCATGTGAGGGTTTTCAAAACTTTGAACCTCTAACTTACCAATCCAGAAATGCATTTTTAAGAGTAATCAGTTTAATCAACATTTAAAAGTGAATTTATTTGTGTCAGTGCTAGGGTTTGGATTCTTCATATTCCCCTCATAAGAAATGGTAGTCTGCATTCCTCCTCTACAGTCTGTAAAGTAAATATGAAATGACCTAAATAGCTGGTGTGGAAGAACTTCACTTAAGTGTAAGCTAAACAGAGGCAATGAGAGATACAGAGAGAGAGAAACCGATACTTTGCCGCATGGAAAGAATTCAGCTTCTCTCACATCTATAAACATTTAGTCGGCTTTAAAGATAAACACTTCAAGTTGCTCAGAAACAGAGCTTGCTTTGCTCGGCTGACAGCAGCGACTAGTAAACTAGTGTGCATCACATCTTTGGGAACTGACTCAGCAGTTTCCCTCAACATCTAACTATAGCCTATAGTGAGGAATCTCTGTCTGTCTGTCTGTATGTCCTTCACATATCTCGAGAATCGCTCATCAGATCTACCTCACACTTGGTGGGTGTATTGCTCAGGACCAAAAGGAGTGCAGTGTCGAATGTGGTGCAATTTGAGCAGATGTTGACGCTATAACAATGAACTTCATGTATTGGCCTGCAACTTTTGAACCTTAACTCTCAGAAGCAACTTTTTTTTTCTGGATTCAGACGAATCTATCCATAGAAGCAAGGAGTGTAGAAGCAAAGTTGGCTCAAATGCTGCATGGGCAGGGCTTATAGTACAAAAAAGAGCTCCTCATTTTTAATCATAATAGCCTGAGGCTGTGGCGAGCAACATGGTGTGATAGAGATTGTTGGGGTTCAAAACTAAAGTTGAAAAATAATTTCCATAGTCCCAGACAACAATAAGTTTCCTCTGAGGGAAACTCAATACAGGACTCCCAAACTGTCAGTGTGTCATGAGGGGAGAGGAGATAAAGGGGGTGAAAGTAATGAATGTGATAAGTCACGATTGTCACAGCCTCTAATGCACTCATCTATAATAACGCCTTCTTTCTGATCCCACCCCAATGTGCTACAGGTGCGCCGGGTTAGCCATCCTGATGCATATTAGTGCGTACACTTAAGGGTCCCGGTTTGGGGGTTTGAAAATATGGTCATCCTATATGAGAGCAGTGCACTAAATGGCACGCGCTGCCGGCCTGGCCATGTAAACAAATTACAACACACACAGAGGGAGAGTGACTTCATACTTCACTTCTGCTCAGGTAGACATTACTCCTCTATATCTTTACATAGCAAATAATAATGCTAATTTTACTCACACCATGAACCATGTAGAAAATGTTGTGGAAATGTTACGTAGGCAGATTGCAAGAGTGACTTACATGTAAAAATGACTCCAGGTTCTTTCAATCAAACATTGGCAGAGCTATTATGGACTAAAGTCTGAAGGAGGTTGTGTTTTGTCTTTATTTATGGATGCACATGTGTGTGTATTCTCCTGTTTCTTCAATGAGGACAAAACCTCCACACGAGGATGAAAAGTTGCTCAGTTTGTGTATATACAACAGTTCCCTCGTGGTTTGTTTGCAAGGATTTATATCGCTGGAAGCCTCTTGATCCTCCTAATGTTTTGTTTGGCCTTGTGAAGGGATGAAGCTTTGATTGAGCTTCGCTTTGATTCTCATTAAAAGGGGATTTAGAAAGAGACAGTCGCTGATCTTGAGACACCCACAGGATGACCTCAGAGTGGCTCGGCTCTCAAAGGAGCAATAAAGTCTCGATGGTGGTCCTCCTGAATAGGTTGGTGGAGAGAAAGTGAGGCTGCCACAATGAGGCATTCACTGTCTCTGTGTAAAAGTGTGCAAAATCAATACAATGCGCAAGATATATAGTTTTCCCAAAATGGATAATGTGAAGAAGTCAAGTGGTCTGACTGGCAGAATATATTTGCCTTCATCTTCATCCTAAATTGATTTCTCACCCAATGCCAACACCTGTTTAATTCAGCTGTTTTTGTTTTACATGAAAGTGTTTTACCAAGAAAAAACCTGATCTAACTTTTCATGCTAACAGAAAAGGTTATATTTCAGTCCAGTCACAAAGCAGTTTGTGAAATAGTCACTAAATTTAATGTATTGATTCATGCACATAGACACAAATTTCCCTTTTTTTCACGATGGTCGACACAAAATCAATTCTTATGTAATCCACATAATTGTGAGCTGGGAAAGTACTTAAGTTACGCCACTTTCCAGTGTTATTTTAACCCAAAAGGCGATCTTTTCCTAAACCTAACTAAGTAGTTTTCTTACCTAAGACTAACCAAGTCGATCTTTTCCTAAACCTAACTAAGTAGTTTTATTTTGAAAACACTGGAGCGGAAATTGCTGGACATTCGTAGGAAAACACACAAATAATACTAATATAATATAATACTGTATAAGTTGAAAGTTGTGCTGAGCGCCACGAAAAAAAGGGAAATTTTGTGTCTATATACACGAATCAAATAAATTCAATTTCGTCACTATTTCATGCACTGCCATGAGACTGTGTTGTATATTTTCAGTCCCTATTGTTTGTCTGATTTTGGCAGGATATCTTAAAATTGCGTTGACAGATTTCAATAAAACGTGTTGGAATGTAACATCACGGGCCAAGGAACAAGTAATTCATATTACATTACAAGATTTTCTCACAAACGATAATGGAAAACAATCTGGCACATAAGAATGTTTATCACTAATTTGACACTAAGATTAAACATCAAAATATTTTCTGCTATTAAAATGCAGTAATGACACTTTTATGTTGCCTTGACAGCGGTATGCGCTCTCTGAGTAACTTCCCCACCCTGAACTTAAACTGCTTAAATTGAACTGTGAGCTCATAGTTTAACATGAAAACAGTACAAAATGTCTATTATGCTGTGAAGAAATATAATGTGCTTGTGCTTGTGTTGACAAAATGCCACTTGTGTTGCAAAGTTTGTGCCAGTTCGATCAGACCGGGACAAAATCGACATGGCTAAAGATTCACAAACAAGACCTGACGTGTTGTAAACTGGTGCTGGAAAAGAGTCACAAAGAGACTAATTTTACAGTCAATATTTACTCAAGGTGACATTGTTAAAGATGTATAAAGCGTACATTACATGTAATGCAGAGAAGGAGGTCTTTTGTTTACTCTAAAGAGTAGAAGTGGCCAAAGAGAGCTTGCTACAGGATCTATTGGTTTTCAGACACAGCAACACATCTCTGCCCTCTCGAGTCTGTCTAAATAAAAGTGGATGTAAAAAGCAAACAGATGGTTCATGTTTTCGAGGCATGTCTGCTGGCTCTGGATGAGTTAAATTGAGCTGAAAGTGATGACAGATTGAAGCAATGGATGGATTTTTATATAAACCACAAAACAATAGTATTTCTCCCTTAGAATAAACTTTGATCGTTTAGTCAATTTTATTTAATCAAATATAAGCTATCGTATAAATGGTTTTATGATCTCTGTTTCTAGTATCCTTTCTGAAAGCAACATTTGGAATAAAAATGAAAACAATTAATTACAAAATAGGTGAAGAAAGATACTCTAACAATATTTGAAAGGACATGGTGACCCAATACTTTCAGATGAGTTAACACTATTCCTAAGCATGGAGCTGATGGACAGCAACTTCCACATGAACTGTTTCCTTTAAAGGAACAGTGTGTAACATTTCGTGGGATCTATTGGCAGAAATGGAATATAATATTCATAACTATGTTTTCATTAGTGTAGAATCACCTGAAACTAAGAATCGTTTTTGTTAGCTTAGAATGAGCCCTTCATATCTACATAAGGAGCGGGTCCTTTTCACGGAGTCCGCCATGTTGCTCCACCATGTTTCTACAGTAGCCCAGAATGGACAAGCCAAACACTGACTCTAGAGAGAGAATTTCCCGTTTTTGCGTTACCTGAAAGCCATTGTAGTTCTCCGACACGCTTGTGAAACTGTGGTAACGTGAGTGAACGCAGAGTGCAAAACCGTGTTACCGCCAGCCGCTGTCTGTCTTCCGTTGCTCCTAAAGTAGTGTTATCACCATAGACTGTATATAAAGATG
This sequence comes from Adelosebastes latens, assembly GCA_916700685.1. Classification (NCBI taxonomy): domain Eukaryota; kingdom Metazoa; phylum Chordata; class Actinopteri; order Perciformes; family Sebastidae; genus Adelosebastes; species Adelosebastes latens. The sequence goes on along the minus strand of CAKAKR010063591.1, from coordinate 9,264 downwards.
GACGACATGACAGCTCCCCAAAAGTGAAGCCAAAACATCTGGATCTCTCCCTGGTGGCTGGTTGCAGTATAGGTCATAAAGCCCGCCCCCTCCGTGTTAGCGGATGGGACATGGGCCAAACTAAAAAGCTAAAGTACACGTCAAATACATTTTTACCAAAGCGGGTTTCTGTCATTTTAGGTAGTTCTTATCACTGATAAGTTTGGTTTTAATTAGTTATTTGATGCTACAAAAAGGGGGCGAGACATCATGATTGACAAGCTGCGGCCATGCTCAGCTCGCGATTGCTTTGGGCGGGTGACCTTGATACCACGTCTCCACCGCCCGATCACTACTGCGCAGACTCCAAATGACGTCAAAATCTCAAGATGGCAGCTCCCGTATCTGGGATATTTTGGCTTCACTTCTTTACAGTAGGAGGAAGAGGAGACGCGTCGTCCATCTTTATATACAGTCTATGGTTATTACGGTAAAGATGGCCTGAGTGAGACAAACAGCGTTACCATGGTTTTGCACTCGCCGGCTCACGTTACCGCAGTCTTGGAAAGGGAGGAGTAAGCAGAGGGGTATGCAGTTGGTTGCAATCTGCAACCACACCACTAGATGTCGCCAAATCCTACACACTGTCCCTTTAATAATATGGTTTGCCAGCTGCTGTTCTTTCTCTGCAATTATTTTCTTAACAATTTTGCAACAAATATTGAAGGTTGTCAACTACTCAACTGCGAGTATACTGGGGCTTTGAACCTTCAGCAGTCAGAGATACTTAAAAGAAACCCAGTTCTGGTCAGGGCTCTTAATTTGGGACATTTAGGCAAAGTTAGAGGGATAGCGACGGGAAACTGGAAAGCCCAATTTAGCTGAACCACAACAGGCCAACCAAAACAGTAGAATGTAAACAGATGTCATCAACTTCTCTTATCTTTTCTCTGTCTCCCTCCCTGTCTGCCTGTCTCCCTGTCTCCCTGTCTGTCTGTCTGTCTGTCTTTCTGTCTTTCTCTTCTACCCTATGGACATTCTCCTTTTTACTTCCTTTGCCTCTCTTTGTCTCTTTTTAATGACACAACTGAAGCACACACATTCACACACTTTTCTTTACATACCCCCTCTCCACCCTGACAAGAAGTAGCGACGTGTTTCAGCGGATACCATAGTGACTGTATGAAAAGTTCCACAGCGGTTGGCACTATAGGACAAACACGGCAAGATACCAAGTGCCAGCTCTTTCTTTCTTTCTCTTTCTCTCTCCCCTTTGTGTCTTTCATCCTTCCCAGAGTTCTTTAACTGAGTGAAAAAAGGCCTTTATTTCTCTAAACCGCTCAGTCTGGACCTCATGAAGCAGACGGACTGGAGATACAATCGTCTGAGAGTTTAAGTATAGAGCGAAGGGAGTCATAAGTCTATCAGAGAGACAGAGGGAGGTGGGTCCAGCCTGTCTGCTGGAGTTATTTGTATTGCTGGCTTTGGCCATAATACAGTGTGAATCTCACAGACACTGACAGTCTCTAAACTTTAAAAGTTAAAAATAGTAAGACTCCTGCTTAGTTGTGCTGTTTAGGAACCTTTTTTTTATGTTTTGCCCAATTCCACCACCATTTTACAGTGTCACTGCAATTTTCATATCACTCTGAGGCACACAGACATAAACAGTTTTCATCCAGAGGTCAGAACATGAGGGCAGCCGGAAGCCTGAGACTGCTGGGTTATGGATCGGTGTCTCAGACTAACATGCCGCCAAAATCAAAACAGGTTGTGGACCAAATAAAACACGGTGGTCATTTTTTATAAAAACATAAATACTCATGCCACATTAAATGAAACTCACCATACTCCCTTTTATATCTTATGGTTTCACAAGGGCAAGCTTCAGAGGCAGTTACATGTCTCTTGGGGTTCCACCTTATAGGTGCTAAATGCGGGATTGGGAGCATTTCTATTGCCTTTCAACGGCGCTCAACATGGCGAAGGCATGTCTGTTTCTCCAAACTGGGGACGTGCCGACCGTCATCTACTGTAGGTAATACACTAAACATGGATAAATACCTCATACAAGCCCACTTCAAAACACCTGAACTATCCTTTTAAGCTAGAAAGAATACAGTATAAACAGAAGAATAAGATGTCATGAGATCAACCACTAGAACACAGTGTTTTTTATATTTAAATCATTTTAGAGCATAGTCTGCCTCATTTAAACTGAATATTATTGGTAATAATCTGGCCAGGCTAGAGGTTCTGCATTCACTTCACCTTCACATTAGCTTTACAACAAACTGAAATACAGGCCTCAACTCTTGCTCTTGTATTACATATCTAGTCTGATATCCATTATGTTGAATAATGTGAAATGTCTCTAAAATTGTTCATGTATGTGTTTGCATTCTTTACATCTTTTGAAGTTCTTTGTATGTTACAAGGTTTTATTCTAAGGGCTCATAGTTTCTCAACTCAGACTTCATTTAAAATGTGGCTTCCCGTCATTTTCAATCAGGTTTTACAACTCTAGTGATAGCTTCAGTGAAATAGAAGATTTGGTAGAGCCCAAAAACAGAGCTCAAAGAAACTTGGACTTACATCCCACAGGTGGCCAGACGCACGATTTCAAATGAATGATATGTCCAAAAAAAGTGATGTGTCAATGTTGTGTTCACAAATTGTGACAAAAAATTGTTAACATATGAGGAAGGTACAGAAATAAATGTATTTGCTCAACTATGTTTCTATCAGGTTTCATTGACTTTATCTCTACAGGATGGATTTACACCAGAGGCAGGAGGTTGTGCAAAAGAAGTCCATAAAACCTGATGAAAAGTTTCAAACCACAACGTGAACAGTTCATAAAAAGAAGTACGCTGAGAACACCAAAACCATGCGCTCACACACACTGAGTTTACAGTAATCTAACCCTGTGTAAATGATAGGGATTGTGTAATTATAGTTGTGTTAATATGACATAATGTTCGATCCACCCACAGATGTGCGGGGGTTTTTCGGCAGACCGCCCAGATGAAAGCATCCAGCTACAGCATGTCACTACAGCAAACATGAGCTCATCTCCACATTCAGACTCATGACTCAAACTTGGAGCTTAGGAGCTGATTAATGTGCGTTCAAGAGTGAAGATTTCATCTCCTTCTTCCAATTCACCACATTAAATTGAGATTTGCAGCCCTGGGAAACTCCGTGTTAAAATTCTCACTGCACCACGAAGTGTCAGGTTGTCAAGCATGAAGTGTATCAAATGGTGCTTTCTCATCAGGTATTGATCTAAAACAAATATTTGCAAATGCTATTTGGCCCATGCATGTTACCTTTGGGTAAAGAGTCACATGTTCTCTGATTGAAACGATAAAACTCCAACTGTCATTGTAGGCCCTGAGGAGAACAGAATCTCATTGAATACCTTCAGGGCAGAGATGTTACCTCATCTTCATGTTATTTCAGAGGCCATCCCATCCCACCAAGAAAAATATCTTAGAGGCAGAACAACACTTGAAATATGATTTAATGTTGTCTCTTGTTTCTCTGGTGAAGCTGCTCAAAGGTGCCGATGGGTTTGATGTTGAAATCAGGCCAAACGGGGTTCATATTAATGATGAGAAATGACTTTAAATGTCAAACTGTGTCAAAACATGGCTGAGATAAAGAATCAGATAAAGACAAGTATAACAGGTTAGGAATTAACTAAGGTAAAGGGACAAGAGTTCACAAGAAAGGCAAGTAGTAGTCTATGCAACTTTATCTTTATAACAAACTTTATTTATATAGCGCTGTGGCTTCGATCCTCGGCTCCTCCAATCCACAATTCGAAGTGTCCTTGGGCAAGATAACCCTAAATTGTCACCTTGCAAGGCAGCCTCTGCCATCAGTGTATGAATGTGTGTGTGAATCGGTGAATACTGACATGTAGTGTTAACGCTTTGAGTGGTCGGAAGACTAGAAAAGCGCTGTATAAATGCAAGTCCAAGTCCAAAACAAAGTTACAAAGTGCTGTCTAAGATAAAAAATGGCAGACAAACAATGATAAAACAATTTAAAATAGTTTAAAGGTTATACAACATTGAGCAAAGGAGCTACATATATGAGAAAAGGTACAATAAAACAATCTAAAATAATTAAAATAATCAGCATCAAAAGTTAAAACAATGCATGAAGAGTCAGGCCACAAATACCTTACAAAAATTAAAACACTAAAGAAATATATATATATTAGCGTAAGCTGCAGTTGCTTCAGCAGTAGTGAATTGGACACACTATAATAATTTATATGATAATATTTACACAATACAGTATGCACATCACGCTGGTGTGAACTTCCAGTTTCACCCAGCTGGTAAGATTCTTGGTAATACATGTAGATGAGTGGGAGCAGGAGGATCTGTGGTCCACATGAACTCACTCTGCTGCTGATTGATGACCTTGAGAAGAAGAGCAGTGTGTTACTGTCACTTCAAAAGGTGATTTATCCGTAAAAGGGAAGATGATATGCATGGGATTTCTTGAATTAATTTAATCAGCTGAATGAAGTGCGATCAATCAAAGCAAGCAGATGAGAATAAATCCGAGAAGTAGGTCACAGGTCTGGGACCAGGCCAGCAGATTTGCAGATCTGTTTACTAAAAGCCACTGACGTTGGTCCAATTACTGAAAATTAGAGTGTAATTGTTATATCATCTCATTTTCATCCTCAGTCCTCAAGTCAAGCTGCCTGAACTGTGAGAAAATAAGCCGAACAGGAAGATAAAAACATTCCTCTGAGTTGGTTTGGCTATTGACAAAGCAGAGCATTTTCCACAGCTGAGACCAGACAATCAGAACAACAACTTGAAGCCCATAATGGGGCAGAAAAATGCTTGAAATAACCCCCAAAATGGATGCTAATATTCCTTAGCACAAGCCAAGTATCTTGGTCTGTGCTACTATATATCGTAAGTGTGCACATTGTCAGCTAAAATTAGACAACATAGCATGAAAGTAGCTCTATTAAAGCCTGTGGCTGTTGGAAGCAACGCGGTGGTGGGTGGATTTGAGCGATCAGATCCATCAAAACAGAAATGTTGCTATAGCCTCTGATGCTAAGCAGACATTCCCATGTAACATCACTGGCCAGCATTTATAATGGTTTCTAGGAAAATGTACAAGATGGAGCCCAAAAATCCTTAAATTTTCTATTCTTTGTTGGCTTATCATGACCAAAATGCAAAACAGCTTACCAGTGGTGATTTTAGACTCCTTTTAGAGGTGCTCAAGCAAATTTCATCTTAACACCCCTAAAAAATCATCATCAAACCCTCTGAGACGGCGATCCCGGTCGACATTACTGTCTTTAAGAGGCTGTAGCGGGCTCTAGATATTTGTGTCTTATGAAACTAGAAAACCTAAACAAGCCATGTCATGCTAGTGTAAGATTGGATTTATTTTTGTAAAGACTTATTTTATACAGTATACATATTGTATTCTGCTCTTTAAGTTAGATATGGAACTATATAATATGGCGCACCTTACGTGCTTGTAAGGTGAGTGATGATTAAGATTGGCGGAGTGATATGAAGTAAGAAGTGATGTTCCACCTTTAAGTTATGGGTGTTCAATTGTCCTACGCTGGAGTTGAGACATTAAAGTGGAGCCTGTTGCACAGACCAAGCTCTCCCCGTGCTCTTGCTTCACCCACAGCCCTACAGTAGTTTAATTAAGTAACAAGTAAGTTTATAGCTAAGGTAGCGAGGAGCCTGCCTTACACTAGTTTATCGGGAAGGAGGCTAAATAACGCTCCAAAGTTAGGCTAAATTCTGGTGAGGGAAAACTGGCATGAACATATTCACAGGGGTCCCTTGACCTCTGACCTCAAGATATGTGAATGAAAATGGGTTCTATGGGTACCCACAAGTCTCCCCTTTACAGACATGTCCACTTTATGATAATATAACCTGCAGTTTGGGGCAAAAAAACATGCATTTTTTTGCATGCAGTATAAATGTGTTATTTTCACCTATTCTAAAAATGGTGTATTTGAATATTTCTGCATACTGGGGTCCCTAAACAGTCTCCAGTCATAATTTAATTGGGTATGACTGGAAAGTCCACTTGAAAAGGTGTTCTGGAGTACAGTTCATGTGTACTCTTGTACAGTTCGCATCATCGTGTGAAAGCCAACTGTACCAAAACACGGACTGCTATTTAATGCGAGTAACGTTAGCAGTCAGCGAGTAGTTTTGAAAGGGCAGGCTTTTCTCAACGCCGCCAGTCTCCTCTGAAATCTGTATATGCGCGCAGCATGCGCCGATCTCATCCTCTGAACTGCATGGCTATGAGTGATAAAGCAGCAAAACAGGCGAGAGTTTCCTTAAAATATAAAGAATAGTAGGCGGTGGGGTTAGGCGATGTTTGTTATTTTATTTAGCTAATTTAATGGTCTGCCTCTGAAGAACGAGAGCTGCTCAGCTGCTCAGCAGGCAGAGAGAGAGAGAGAGAGAGAGACAGCTGGGGTGAACTCGGTGAAATAAGGGTTTATTTCGACCAAACCAGAGTTGGTGATTGTTGGAAAGACTAACGACGACGGTTTTGGTGAGTTTTATTTAGTTTCTGTGAAGTTTGAATGAAGTGTTTTACGATGCTCTGCCGCTGGAACAGATGATCTCAACGTAATCAAATACACATAGATGATGACGCAAGTGTACTCGGGTTCGAAACAACTTTACTAATGTGAAGGCTGAGACTCTTGTGGATCCAATGAATTGAAATGTCTCCTGGCGCCTGACTTTTGTGTTTTCCTTTACATAAATAAAGACATTTCCACCATAAATTGATGCAGAAAAGGCAAACATTGGTGCATAAAAATTCACCAGAATGCAGGAAATGATGCTCAAAGTTTAATATGTGTCCCCCCCAGTGTTGAAACGAAACCTACGCCCTTGACTGTACATGTCATATTCTCATTATGGGCTGAGCCCCCGTAGAGGTCTGATCCTAGAACCGCCCCTGCAGCTTCCCACCACAGCTCACACATTTTTATGAATCAAAACACAAGTGGGCTACTATTGGTCTGTGTGACATTCATCTTCTGCTTTTCCATTAAGCACATAAAGTAAATCTAGGGCAAATATATCCATGTCAGCTACCTCACCACCCTTACTGTAGTTTAATGATTGAGTCAGGCCTTTATATGACATCCCATCATACTTCTGACACAGCACAGTAGTTCCCATAGACGGACGCCAGCGAGCTGCCTGCCTGCCAAATGACAGCACTTGTTTGCTTGCTATTTCCATGGTTACCATGGGCAGGGGCTTAAAAGAGGCGTGTGTGTGTGTGTGTGTGTGTGTGTAGGTGGGAGCGTGATTGCATGTAAGAGTTTTTCTTAAATGCACGTGTTTCTATTTACTTACGTGAACATGCATATATTTGGGTGCAGGTGTGTTTGTGCATGCACTTTCAAACTTGTGTGGTCTTGTCTAAATGACGATCCCATTCGGCCCACTAAGCTACATCGTGTCTCATTCTCGTCCATTCGGGATGTGAATTCACTCACTGGCTCGTTGCTCTGAAACCCCAATGACACAAAACTTTCTGGCAGGTTCTGTTTGTGCATCAAAGTGGTTCCCCTTTTGGACAGAGACTACACTGGACCCATTGTGTTCTGCGCCGACATGAATGCTTACTTGACCGTTTTATTCATTTGCGATTCAGGCTGGGTAATGACCGTAAAAAAGTTATAATGGGTGGCAAAGCTTTGAGGCTGGTTGTGGAAACATTTCAAAAGTTAAGTAGATTATAAAGCAGTGTTTTTGACAGACTAAATGAATGTTTTATTTCAGGGCAGTGGTGAGTCCAAGGCTGTTTTTATCATTCATTTTTATTAACTCATGTAATTACAGGCATTTCCCCCCTCTAAGTGCCTTAGCTGGGTGTGTCAGGGTGTTCACCTACTTCACTGACCGAGGAGCTTTTGTTGGGAGATAAGAGGCTTCATTGTCTGAGTGACCCTGAGAATTTGACCGAAACCAAGCCGGCTACTGCTCAGTCCAAAAGTGAATAACGCCACATTAATAACAATGTTCGCAAACCTTGACCCTGCTTAATCTTATTTCCAGCTGAGAAGAAACTAAGTGGAAAGCAGGAGGAGGGTTGGGATAGGTTTGGTCTGTTTTGATTGATGGAGAAGTTTCCGATAAGGAAGATAGACTGCGTGAGGAAGCATTTTTGCCACAACCTTGGCTGATGAAGTACACATTGTTGGTAGGGATGTGTGCAGTAAGAATCTGATGACCAAATGCTGCACCTTGACCTCTGATGTCATTCCTGTGTGATGGGCCAATCAACAGGCGGGGGTTGTTGAGAGGTTGCCAAGAAAACAAAATAACAAGAATGACCCTGAGAAGAACACCTTTAGCCCTGACGAAAGGTTAAGTGCATCCACTATTGTCTCAACAGCAGCCTGGAAATATGCTGTTGGTGAACATCCCTCCCTGTCTGTACAGGGTTCTGTACTAATAGATGTAATCTTTCTAAGACCATCATATAAAAATATTATAATGACATGTCTGAACAAATTATGGTGTGTGACATGAGTGAGTGAGAATTATTCTATAAAGCTGTTCATCAGGTTTCAAACAGAGACATGTCAGCTCAGATGCAGTTCACCTTACTACTCCCTTTTCAAATCTCTCCATCCACCATCTCATTCAAATTTAGTGTTTTCCTTTTTATTCTTGGCCTTTTCCGTGCAAACTGTGGCATAATGGTAATTATTATTAAGATAAGATAAGATATTCCTTTATTAGTCCTGCAGTGGGGAAATTTGCAGTGTACAGCAGCGAAGGGGATAGTGCAAAAAACAAGATGCATCAGCTAACACAGTAAAAAAAGAGCTAAACAAAGTGTAACAAAATATGAACTTATTATTATTATTATTATTATTATTATTATTATCATCGTTATTATATTATTATTATTATTATTATTATTATTATTGTTATTATTGTTATTATTATCATTATCACACGTGATATTTCATATTCTCACGAGGTTTCAAGAATTGTCTTGCCACAGTCTTCTAATCAATTACTTAAGAGCAAAATGAATAATATTAATTTAATTTAATTTAATTTAATTTAATTTAATTTGATCTTATTTATTTTATTTTATTTATTTTATTTATTTTATTTATTTTATTTATTTTATTTATTTCATTTCATTTCATTTTATTTTATTTTATTTTATTTTATTTTATTTTATTTTATTTTATTTTATTTTATTTTATTTTAT
>CAKAKR010063589.1:104848-129082 GCA_916700685.1 Adelosebastes latens | reverse complement strand
AAAAAAGGACATATTTACATCCCTTTAGTTGACCTTTTATCGACATTATTTATTAATTAATTTTGTTTAACTCCAATCCTCACCCTGACTCAAAGTATGCCACCCACGCTCAAAAATGATATTCTTTTCTTTATTTCTATTAACATCCCTCTCAAGAACCCACTGATGTTTCATTTGGGGGGTTTTGGTGTTTAATCAGAAGTAAGATCATCTTATATTTATGTCAGAGTGAGAGGGTAGCTCTGTGGCGAGATTTTTCTCCATCTGATTTTAATGTGCATGTTTCTATATTTTATATCCACAGGCCAGAGCCGGTGCTAAGAAGTTTCGGAAAGTGACGTTGACGGTCTCGCCGAAAGGCATCATCATGACGGACACAGAGACTACAGACCTCATAGAAAATGTCTCCATATACAGGTGAATAAAAAGCACAGAGAGAAACCTGCTAGGTGGGCTGATTGAGGAAAAACACTCCAGCAGAGTGTTTGTACTGTTCAAGACTCTATTTAGATTCCCATTCTATAAGTATTTTTAGATTTAAGACATTATGTCAAGCCGTTTACTGTTCAGTAGAAATCTTATATAATGTAACAAGTGCGTGCTTTTACATGTTACATGTGTCAGTGACCTCATTTAAGACTACTGGCTTCATGCAAATAATTGAAAACATCATGCAAAGCACCCTGGTTAATGGTCCGCCAGTGCTTATATTGGTATTTTTGCTTATTGTGATGTCGTTTCTTGGATCTTCAAATGCGTCATACCTCTAAAATCTGTACAACCTAAGGTACAAGGTTATATATAAGTCAATAAGCCATAATAATTGATAAAAGTATTGACATTGTGTAATAAGTAAAAAAGATACAACAATGTTACTAAAGAAACACACAAAACATATTGATCCAAAATATTTCTAAATGTAGAAACATGAACAAAATATTTCTTAACACTCCATAGGTCATTTGAATTATGAGCCTTTTTTAGTTTTTGAGATACAAGGTGATTACACGAAAGACAGAAACCTTAGCTTTCTGCTGCAAAAAGAATGAATGCTCTAGCTATTAGGGTTTTTATTTTAGATCAATTTAAATTTTATTGATAACATTTTTCATGCAGACAAATATTAAAAAAAATATATATTACATCTAAAGAGCCTTTAGAAAGGTACCGAATAAAGATATGGCTTTTCCTGAAAAGAAGAAATATAATGATTACGAACTAATCATTTTAAAAATGTCGGCGGGAAAGATATCTGACATTTGGTTTGTGAGCAAATAGTAAAACAACGTTGGTATCACGTGTTTGTGTTCAATCTCTGGGTTAGTGAGGAAAAAACAGATAAATGGCTGAGATTGATGGTAAGTGCTTGGCAATGACTTGTTGTGAAGTAAATGCAATAGAACTGGGGAGGGAGAATGTGACATCTAGAGGCTGAATGTTATCAATGTTATAAATAGCACCTTTAAATGGATGAAGGTTTAGGAACTAAATTATTGCTATTTAACTGTGGTTCATCACCTGTTCCTAACAATGCTGTTAATCCTTCAAGTTGAGTCCTAAAAACAAAGAAGTGGCTTCATCTGATTCGTGAAGAAACTAACATCCTTTATCTAGGTCACTTTCCCCTCTCTGTCCACTGCCTGGGCTCCTTCTGCAGGATTAAACCGAGCAGTTTTCTGCTCAGAGTTGTTGTGAGTCTCATGTTTGATCAATTCACTTGGAAACCAATAATGGGAGGGCAGAAGGGGGTCGCTGGGGGGGCGTCTGATACTGTCTCTCTCGGCGTCAATGAAAGCTAACCTTTTACAGCACCATGCAGGTTTCAGTCTACCAAATCAGTGGAGAGTGTGTGTGTGTGTGTGTGTGTGTGTGTGTGGATTGGCTGGCTTCCCCTCTCTGGATGGCATCCTGTAATATAGACTGGGCCTCGTGTCATTGAGGATTACAGTCTAAATATCATATGGCTGGACTGCGATTACAGAACAGGCTGTGATAAAGAAAGACAGTGTGTGAGGGGATACATGTGTGTGTTTGTGTGTGTGGGTCTGATCCACCTTATCAGCGGTAACAGACCACAGGCCAGGGGAACCAGCCTCGTCTTTGATCTCCTTCTCCTCTCTCCTTATCTTCCTCTCCTCCCCCTCTTTCATTTTTTTTTACTGTCTTGAAAGAAATCTTTCTTTTCATGCTCACATTAACATAAACAGAGCTCTGAACGCAGGAATACCCACGACTAATTGCCCACTTTGAAACTCGCGCTGCCAGCCGATACTCCCGAGTAATAATACAAGAGAGAAGGGCCACATGCAGAGCTCGGGTTGACTGAGGATGGATTTATCCCCTTTTATGAGACCCCACCCCCCACTCCACCTCCCTACAGCCCTGTTTCCCCTCTTCCCCCTCCTTTCTTATGTCTTATTTTAGTTGCACATAATCCACTTATTGGCCATGAAAGACAGCAAGTGAAGGGTGAAAGAAAGTGGTTCAAATCAGAGTGTTTATTGTGCATAACTAGTAAGGGAGAAACAAGTTAAATATAGGTGTGTGTGTGTCCACGCATGGATGGACATAAGAGCCTTTGCACCACCACACAGTGAGTGATGTATATGTGTGTTTGTAGAGTTAATTGTGTATTCACACTGACTGGAAGCCGGGCTGTTGCCCTGAGGCGAAGCTTAGTGGGGGATAGAAAACAGACCGGAGGGCATCGTGCCATCGCATTGGAAATAGAGGATCCTCGCAGCCATGACCCTCCCACCCCATCCACCCACACACACACATACCCACCCACACACTAACAATGAAATATCATCCTGTATCAGTGGCATTTAAGTTTTCACAACCTGATATTGAATTCAACAGCCTTTGACAGCCACTCAGTTCTTGGAGAGCACATTTTGCAGTGCATCTAATTTGCAGTATCAGACACTCAGATTATATTATCATGAGCTTGATCTTCCAACATGAGCAAGTCTGCCTTGTAGTGCTGCTGTAGGTCTGACTGCTGGCAGGGATTAGACCAAGGACTAAACCACACACACACACACACAGGAGATTTGATGATATTATACAAAAGGAAAGCAGGGTTATAGAGAGGTGAAGTCCCTCCCCTTCCGGTGGATATTTTTTTGGATCCCGTTTGAATTGCGCCACGAATCACACATATGATGTTTGTCAATTTAAAACACAATTTTGCAAGTCAAGAAAGTCACAGTTTGTCATAGTATCATTTCGTTTTGTGTGATACCGCTCAGTGAGCTACATCTCTCGTCTTGCACAATATACGTCACCAGCAGTAGCTAATTATCTAACTTAGCTATGACCACGCACAAATGAAAAGTTATTTCACCTGATGTGTTTTATCCAGCGACTCCTGGTCTTTTTATCAGCTGGGAAGTGAAAGAATGAGCGAGACCCGTTGCTCATGTGGTGCATCACATTACTTGCATCTCCCAAAGAGCAGAAGAACATTGCGAATTGTTCAGCTCCCATATGGACCTGTGTTACTGATTCATATTCTGACAGGAGCTCTCAGAGTCCGACCAGCAAATCAGTCAGGAAAACATGCAGGTCAGAAACGGAGAGCTGAGACTGTATAGCGGACACTCCACCTGTTAATGATGCACGTTGTTCTGACATATACCATTAGATTTTTTGAGGTATGTCTGTCAGATCCCCTGAACACTGTTCTGTCTTTGCTCTAACATTCATCATTTGCCATTTTCTGTTTGCTTTTTTTTCACCATTGCGCAAGAAAATGTTTTGATGACGGCTTCCCTGCAGCAAAGGCAAAATGCTGTTTTTCATTAATGCACTTTAGTCGGGTAAAAAGTTGAACAAAAGCAGTTCATTGTTGTGTTAAACAGCATACCTGCTTTATTCGGAGAATAGAGAGAATTTGAGGCTTTGATGTATGAAGTTCTATTCACGCTTTGTACTGTAAATATTTCCATTGATATTCCCGCTCTGCCGCACAAACACCGGTGCTCTACACAGCGAGGAGATCAAAGGCTTGCGGTCCACAGAGCCCCTTTGGAGATACGATGCAGACTGACAGCTCAGCTTCTGTTGTTCAAGCTCAGTGGAAAGTCTGTCAATTATTATTTTTTTTTTCCTGCTGTTGTTGTTGTTGTTGTTGTCAAGCCGAAGGCTTATTCTGTGAATAAGATCCATTGTGTGGCGGATGATGGCAGTAATTAAAAGTCGGTTTCTTTTTACCTATTGTCTTATAATGAGCTGCACACATAAGGTTTTTTGTTTCATCACACTCATAGACTAGAAGGAGACGCTTGTGTGCCAAAAAGATGAAATCTTAAATGTGTATTCACTCCAATGAGAGAGATTCACATTATTCTCACATGGATGTCATATTATAATGAACAGTTTTCTTTGTTAGCCTTAGTGCATGATAAATTCATGGTTATGAAAATGTTGATAATAAGAGATAGGATGTAGATTTTATAATATCCATATTGTTCCACCATCATTTCTGTACGCGGCTCAATGTTAAAATTACAGTCATAGATTTTTGCTGATTCTTATTTGGCGTAGGCTTGTCAGACTGGCACTCACTGTGCACTGACCTATTTGCTCATTTTGCTTATGTTTACTGCTGAAATCTTAACAACATGTGTTGTGGACAACGAACAGCACCTCTTGTTGAAATGCATTTGTAAAACTCTGTCTCAGAACTGGTTATCTCTGTACTGCAGTGTGCGATAAGAGAGAGGAGTGATGAGCTGCGGGCATTGGCTGTGTTTGCAGACTTTGTATCTTCAGGCTGCAGTCTTCATCTGACTGTCCATGATGACTTAGAACCTTTGTGGAACCTTTATTTAAACTTTGTAGAACATGTTGAGGGTGGGGACCTTTTAAGTTGAACATAGATATAGTTATGAAAAGAAAATCAAATAAGTGGCAGCTTTTAAATTGCCTTTATGGAAAGGCCTTTTTCACAAAATGTTCTTCTGTTTTAAAACCCTAAAACACTGATTCCCTAAATGACAAGAACATGCTTTACCATTACTACAGTTACTGATTTAATTACTATTGATAGAACTGCTGCCGTAATACTGCATATCTCATTGTGAGGTATATAATGCATTACTTTATTATATAAAATATTATTGAAAAACAAATTGAAATTCAGAGAGTGCACACCAGTAAGCTACCTCTGGGTATGAAAGGTGAAGCCAATGCAGAAGTGCCTTAAACTTGCATTGTTTCTAATGGCCAGCAGGGGGCGACTCCTCTTGTTGCAAAAACAAGTCTGATTGTATAGAAGTCTATGAGAAAATGAGCCTACTTCTCACTTGATTTATTACCTCAGTAAACATTGTAAACATGAGTTTATGGTCTCAATCGCTAGTTTCAAGTCTTCTTCAATACAGCATGATGTTCATTTAGTAAATTATGGTCCCGTTTGACGTCAAATAGAACATAAAGCAGGGTATGCTTTAGGGCGTGGCTACCTTGTGATTGACAGGTCGCTACCAAGGCGTTGTCCGGTCTGGGAGTTGTCCGTGTTTTCGTCCTACAACTTTAACCCTTTCACAGTGTGTTTTCAGTTCATGAAAGTTAATTATAACATTACGGTTGTACTTAGCTCCACCCTCTTGTGTCACTTCTGGTTGCAAAAGAACAAGACGGTGACGTCCAAAAGAGTTCAAGGCTTCAAAACTGCAGTCCACAAACCAATGGGTGACGTCACGGTGACTACGTCCACTTCTTATATACAGTCTACAGAGCACACACAGCAAGATTCCAATCTTGCTCAAACAATAACAGCCCCCCGAGAAATAAGTGAAATCAAGCTGCGCAAAACATTCTAGGCAGAAAGTAGATAAAATTATGTTTTCATCAAGAAGTTTAGAAACCAAACTCAAATAGGTCAACCCTTTCCACTTTTTCTACGCTAATTTTTCTACAATTAAGGCCCAAATATAAGTTGGAGCAGAGGGGGAAGAAGGGGAAATATAGAGCTGGGTGTCAGGGGCATTGCAATGTGGGTCATGCATCAGTGGTGCAAGCCAGCAAACAATCTGAGAGGGAGATTCTAGCGCTGCTGATTTCATGCTTGTTGTTGTTTGATCGAATAAATTACTTTATTTTTAGTGCCCCTCTTGAAGTGATGCAGCAAATGGGGGGCTGCCGGCTGCAGATCCTTTTTATTTACAGTTTACAAGTTACGGCAGATTATATAGAAATCCACACACCACTGACTGCAGTCCTATGGTGTCTTCCCTCACTGATGATGATGACACGCATTGAGTATCTGAGTTTAATTGAGAAAGGATGAATTTATGTGTTCTATTCAGAGACTGTAGAGTTCTATACCTGCATAATCAGAGTAAAAGCACCCAATCTGGTCCTTGTGCTGTTTTATTACAAAGGTTGTATGTTTAATTATAGTGACAAAGGTCAAGTGCATCACTCACGGCGGCTCATTTACACATCTATTTAGAGCAACAAACATGACACACTGCTGGTTCGGGTAACAACCCCAGATAGACACACAGGGTGACTCGAGATCGATACCGCTTCTAATAGCCTGCATAAAATCCGACAAAACAAATCCATCGGTTTTGTGTCCATTGCTTCAGCAAACCCATACGAGCTGTTGTTGCTTGGTGGACTTTCCCTAGATTAGTTTTAGATAACCATTGAAAATAACTGTGGCTGTCACTGGATTTGCAGACAATTGGATTTCTTGAAAACCAGATATTAGATCCAGGAGAGATTCAGTGTGACTGTTGGGAATGAGGTCTCAAGCTCAATATAGTCACAGCGAAGATCAATTCGTAATCCAAGACTTTCCATTTATTACCGACAGTATAAAAAATCTAATATTTCAGCGGAAGTTTCAATATATCATGAGGTTATTTCAGAAATTAACAGTTTCTATATCAGATTTCCTGCATGTCATGACATAATAAAAAACTCAGTTTTTCAGTGCTTGTGCATATACATTTAGGTATCTGGAGTGCCTACCAACCATAGACTTATATAAGAAGTGGACGTAGTCACCGTGACGTCATCCATTGGTTTGTTGACTGCCGTTTTGAACCCTTGAGATCGGCATTTTGGCCGTCACCATCTTTGTTTTTTGCTGTCGCCATCTTGATTATTTGCAAACAGAAGTGACACGAGAGGGTGGAGCTAAATACAACCAAATGCTGAATTAGACATTTTTAGGCGACCAAAAATGTTACAATTTACATGAACTGAAAACACACTGTGAAAAGGGTTAAAGTTGTAAGACGAAAACGCAGACAAGACCGTGGTAGCGACCTGTCAATCACAAGGTAGCCACGCCCTAAAGCATCCCCTGCTTTATGGTCTATTTAACTCTAAATGGGACCATAATTTACTAAATGAACATCATGCTGTATTGAAGAAGACTTGAAACTAGCGATTGAGACCATAAATTCATATTTACAATTTTTACTGAGGTAATAAATCAAGTGAGAAGTAGGCTCATTTTCTCATAGGCTTCTATACAATCAGACTTGTTTTTGCAACCAGAGGAGTCGCCCCCTGCTGGCTATTAGAAAGAATGCAAGTTTAAGGCACTTCTGCATTGGCTTCACTTTTCAGACCCCGAAGTTGCCCACTGCTACTGCTTTTGTGGGCTGCCTTAATCAGAAAACATGTGATTCAACAAATCATTCAGATTTGGCCTTCCTGTGTCTCATGCAGGCTCATTAGAAAATACCGCCCACAGCTTGAGAACTACCTTTGCAAAGGTACACCATATTTTTTCTTGTAAGTAATCAGAGCAGACTGGGCTTTTTCAGGAGGGGGTCATAAACAGACAGGCGCTAAAACAGTATGAGGAAAATAATGTGTTTTTTGAACACTAAAGCATGTAAACATGTTCTAGTTGAAACCCAAAATACAATTATGAACCTGAAAATTAGCATATGTCCCCTTTAGCTAAATAATTTCAGGGCCAATTGACCATCTGAGCATCACATGGAAAACCATGAATCCACAAAGCAACATTATATCAGGCATTTGAGTTGTCTTTTGCATAAAACACACTTTGTCTGAAAATCTGCAGTACTGAAGAGCTCAGTCACAGCTTCAAGCATCTCTCATGGTTGTCACTGCTGCTCATTTGTCTCCTGCTCCACCGGTCCCAGCTGTGGGACTTAATCAGCATAATATTCGAAACCAGCGCTCTCATCCTGCTATGATTGGTTTGCTTATGCATATGGAAAAGGTGGAGAGCAAAAGCAAAGTTATGGCCTAAACTTGGTTGATTAAGACTGCAGGCTAGCAGCTAATGGCACTGTACATGGTGTCCTTTGTTCTGCATGTGTGTCCTATGATTTAAAAGGATGTTTGCCGTATGTGATTGAAATTTTCCTCCTAATAAAACATAAAACATTTTTGGAGTTTTATTGCAATAAATAAGGTTGCAAATGTGGAGCTCCCACCTCGCCGGGTCAGGAAGAACGAGAGATAGAGAAGTTCAGAACCCAGTGTTGTAGTCAAAACCACCTAAACCTAGACCAAGACGGCCAGAGTTTATCGAGACCAATACAAGACCAAGACTTAAAGGGGTTGAGACCGAGTCGAGATGAAGACCAGACCAGACCAGTTTGAGTCCCACACTGCATGACACACTTACGATAAAATGTGGAACATGCCAACCATAGGCACAAATTGATCCGAAGATCCACATTCCCATAAAAACACCCACAGAAAACAAATGAAGATTCCTCTTCATTCATCTCTTTTATTGCCATATATACTCTATATGTGTGTATGTATAAGAGTACCACGAGAAATGTCTTGATAAAATAATCAAAAGGTATTGGAGAGGTGAATTTCATGTGTGGGAATTTGCCTTTGTTTTATATGAGAAATAACAGAAATGATGTTCACAAATAAATCAGACAATGCACAGGAAATGTATTGATATCCCCGTAGTTGTGGTCTTGACCAGTCTTGAAATAAAATCAAGAGTCCTCTTTGTCTGAGAAATGACCCGAGTAAAAATGTGGTTGATTCCGAGACCTTCAAAAAATGGTCTTTAGACCAAGACCG
The DNA here is from genome assembly GCA_916700685.1 of Adelosebastes latens. Classification (NCBI taxonomy): domain Eukaryota; kingdom Metazoa; phylum Chordata; class Actinopteri; order Perciformes; family Sebastidae; genus Adelosebastes; species Adelosebastes latens. The sequence goes on along the minus strand of CAKAKR010063589.1, from coordinate 120,028 downwards.
AACACTGTCAGAAGCCAATACTTGAACAGGAAGGCGTGCATCATAAACGTCCTTCATTCTCAACCTTAGCAGGTGTCTTTCAATAAACACACAGTATTTCATCTGCACCTTTTGTCTATGTTTTCTATGTTTACCAGATACCGAGAGTAGAAGGTTGAATCGCACAACTCTATTTTAATAACATTTTGCTGTGACACGGCCTTACCCTTTCACACAGACACCGAGACATGCAGCTCCTTTTGGCTGCCTGGTTCCTGTCTGGTGCGATTGCTCATTTGTCATCATAAATGCACTTATGTCAGGTGAAATTATAGTGTTAGTACATTGGAATAATGTTTTTGTTGTTTTTCTGTCTCTTCTCTTCCAGAATCTCGTACTGCACAGCAGATAAAACTCAGGATAAGGTCTTCGCGTACGTCTCTCAGAGTCAGTTCAATGAGACCCTGGAGTGCCATGCATTTCTCTGCCAAAAGAAGAAGATTGTAAGTGTGCAACACTTGTTATTTCGTTGTATATACCTCTGTATATATCTCTGTATGTAGCTCAATGTATGGAATACATGCTCTTGGACTTTGTTGGTTTGATGACTGAGTATATATATAATGAACTGCACTTGGGGCAGCAAGCGGCATCAATGTAGATGGTGTGTGGCTCCATCTTGTGGCAGGTCAACCTCACAGCTCACCGGTCTGTACTGTATACAGTCCAACATATTTTTTAAAACTGATGAAATTGCTAAATTTATAAATCTAAATATTGTGATAGAATCAGACTAAAGATGTTAAAGCAAAACATTTTCTTGGATCACAACTATTGATTATGTTTCATATCTCACTCATCCTGTTTTAATTACTGTGTTACCTGTCGGAAGAGATCAGACAGGCTAGCTCTGTTTCGTCTTTCAAATCTCTTTTAAAAACACACTTTTTCAGAATTGTTTTCTCTTAATCAGTTATTCTTCTGCTTTTATTCTACTTGTTGTTACTGTGTTTTAGTACTTCATACCTCGCTTGTCATTTTTACTGTATCAACTCTATTTTTATTTATTACTACCTGTTAATTTCTCTTGCTTTCTATGTGTTTGTAAAGCACTTTGTAACTTGTTTTAGAAAAGTGCTATATAAGTAAAGTTATTATTATTAATATTATTACCCTTTTCTTTTCTTTTCTCTCCAGGCTCAGGCTGTGACATTAACGGTAGCCCAGGCCTTTAAAGTCGCCCTTGATCTTTGGGAGATTGCCCAGGAAGGTGAGTTCACTGAACAAGATGAAGGTGACATTGAGACAGTCCAGTGAAAGGTTTTTTCTCTTGAACTGTTTTTTTCCTTCAAAGAATATGAGTAAGGAACGGCTGTAATCCATCCAATCTGTGACCAATCTAACTAAGACTTCTTTTGGTTTGCAAGCCAAGTTGGGAGGACAGTTATTGAATATGTTTAACAACCAAAGAAGGAAAATGCTTCACATGCTCAGCCACCACCCCGACCTCCACAATGTCCTCTGCACTATATGAATGACACACTCTACTGTACTTCCTGCACGTAGAATTGCCACTAAACTTGATTTGCTAACAGACCAAAAGTTCAAATACCAACACATTTATTTCAAGCGTCATATAGTTTTCTTCAGGTTTAGTTTTGAGAACTGTTTTTTTTCTGTCTGCAGACAAAAGCAAGAAGGCCAGGACCTGCTGTTCATGTGCAGCAAGCAAAGGGCAGACGGAGACAACAGACACTCAGTGTGTTCCAGCAGGTATGCTCATTTCATTTAGACCTCATCCATAATGCATCTCTGCACATCACATTAAGTTCCACAGCAATGAGCAAGAGACGTGATTTTATTTGTAAAAGGTTGAACGGTTGAACTGAACACAGCAGAATGTCTTGCTGATAATTACTACAAGACAAGGTTAACCTTTATCTTCAACCCAAAGTTTTAAGCATGGTTTCCAATTTAAGAAATAGCAACACACAATTAAATTAACCTTATCGGCCTTTAGGTGATTTGAGGGGAAAGTTTTGGAAAGATTGAAACCGCTCTCATGTCTGTCTGTGAAATATAAAGCCTGAGCCAGAATGCGATTAGCTTAGCGTAAAGACTAGAGACGGGGGCAAACAGCTAGCCTGACTGTCTGGAGTTAAACAATCCATCTACCAACAGGGTTTTACAGGCAGTCATGTGCCAGGAAGTTACTGTGCCCACCGAACAAATAGTCTGGCGCATAATTCCCCGGTAAACACGATATGTTGGTTTTACACTTAAGATATGATGAAGACATAAGAGTGGTATCAATGTTCTCATCTAATGCTCAGCAAGAAAGCTGATAAACATATTTTCCCAGAAAGGCAAACTATTCCCTTAAACTCTTAATGAATAAATGGGTTTGCCGTTTACAAACAATCAAGTATGCGTGTGCAGCAGTGGGGTAGAAAATCAATTACCACAATAGCTTATATGGACTTACTGGAAACAAGTAGAAATCATTTTTAAAAGTGAATTTGTATGCCACACTCATTCGCACATTTCCAAAACATATTTTTTAACAACACATCACACTCTGATAGACGTCTGTCCTCTAGCTAGCTGACATAACACATTTAAAGTTACCAGTGAGAAAGCAAGTCGCAGTGAGAGGAGATATAGCATGAGATTTATCATTTAGGCTAATTAACCCTTGTAACAGCCATTTGCTGCAATATAGAGCTTTCAGTCATGACCAATAAAGCTGCTCTTTCACTATAAAGCTCAGTTTATAGCTTGATGTACTATATAATACAGTGTTTCCCACAGGATTTAGTGAGACTGTGATGGGTGGACCTCCGACCCTCTAGGAAGTCCAGGGGGCTCCCCCGGTTGAAAATTGTATACATTTTTAAAGTTAAATGCCTCAATCTGGTGCACTTAGAGAGCAAAATGAAGAGGCTAGATCTATGAAGAACTTTGTACTCTAGTTAGTGAATAATTTAATCATAAACACATTGGTTGTATGGATATGAATGGTGATGACATGGCAAAAAAGTCACAAAGCATGGTAAAAGAGACAGGGTCCTTGTTTCAAGGGGTGGGTTGCCGATATTGCCGCATATCCCTGAAGTACTGAGGACAGTTGGCCCCGGTTGACGGTCGCGCCGAGAGCAGGGGGCCCCGTCCCTTCCCGCAGGGAGAAAGGGCACAGCGAGCACTAGGAGGCGGCGAGGTCCGGCCGAGGGGTGTCCGGAGTTCATATGAGAAAACGACTTAAGGAAGGGAAATGTAATTTTTAATTCATATAGCCTATAGGCTACATATGAAACGGTCAGATATGACTAATTTTGATCCAAACTAGCTCAAATGTTTAAAAATAGCAAAGTTGTATGATCAAGAAGTGGGGATTCGAAAACAGGTTTGCTCCCTCAAGTCTAATAGTGGCGGTGCAGCTGCTCCTTTGCTCCATCGCTCTGGCACCTATGCTACAGTAGCACAGTGTAGTCTGTTTAAATGACCTGTGTGTGTCCCAAACCATCAACAGGCAGCAAAGGTTAAAAGCACAGTTAGCATACAAATGAAAAAGTAACTCTGAAGCATGAAATATATGCAGTTTAACTGCTGCACAAGAGCAGAGCATAGACGTACTCATTCTGGTTATTCATAACATGAACATGTACTGTATGAACATTCAGCTGTTTCCTCAAAAGTCAACCAGACATGCTGTATTTGCCAGATGTGTTTTCATGCAAAAACTTATATTAGATGACTGCAGATATATAGACAAAGCTTCACTCACAAGAAACACATGGCTCTGACCAGACTGCTAGAGCTAACAGCTAATTATCCTCACTGAGCTGACTGGGAGGTCTGCTTCCTGTGGTAACGGACATTTTCCACCCATTACTTTTGTGACTTGTTCAGTTTAAGGCACAAAACCAACTTCTCATGTTGATCTCTTCATAAGCTGTCAGTCATTCAGGTTTATTCTACCCCCCCATGTACATGTTCTTCAAACTGTTTTTAATCAACTTTAACTTTGATTTAGTTATGAATATTTAATGTTATGGAGAAATTCTTAATGTTTGACACATTTCATGGTAGGTTTTACAATTGTAACTGGCCTGGAAGAATTCAGATGCTGTAATTCTAGGAGGATGAGGATAAATATTATGTTATTTCAACCTACTGTATAAGATTGGAGAGAAAAACTGCCTGTCCATGACATGATCTGATTAGTTCTGTAAAAATTACAGCTGTAATATGTTGCAGTCACTGAAATGAAACAGTAAGTAGATGCAGATTTAGAGTAAGTAAAGACCAAATTCCTCCAGACTTTCATAATCCTCCAGTTTCCAGTGAACATGATTAAGTAAATGCTACTGTAGTGAGTTGCGTAATGACTTTAAAATGACCTCTAGTGTGTACACAACGATGACTTGTAATTTTGTAATTTGACGCTGCACCATCTCACAGACAAATTAAACTGACGTCATTCTCTTATTACAAATCACCTAATTATACGCCACTCATTTAGACGTTCAGGGGAGCAGTAGATTTTAAATACTATCCAGTTGCCGTGACATTTATAGGTCAAAATGTTTTCCACTCCTCAGGGGGTCAAAGGGTCTGCAAGATGAGGCTTAATCATACTTCAGTTTGTTGTTGGTTAAGGGCTTGCTTTTCCAGCTTCTTTCAATTAAATCTGGCTCCACTTCCAGCGGTAGTAGCCCGAGGACAGAAACAATGTGATGTGAAAGCCTCAAGGACCTCGGGAGTAACTCGGCACAGTATGAAAGTTTTACAGAGATGAGCTGTGAGTGCCACAGGCTGGAGTTGGAGACAGAAAAAGCTGACAAGTTTCTCCTTCTCTCTTCTTTGTTGTGTGTCTGGATGCATCCATCCTTTTTCCTCTTCTCTGTCTCACCTCCCGTGTCTCCTGTCGACCTCTCGTCCACACCTGCCACCTCCCTCAGATCTAGAGGCACGCAAGCCTGTTGGGATGGAGGAGAAGCTCCGGAGGCCCTTCTTCTCTGCTTCGCTCAGCTCGCCCTCGCCTCGCAGTAACCCTACTCGGAGGCGGCCAATCAAACACGACTCTTGGGTAGGTCACACACCATCTGCCTCCAAACCGCTAATTGGGCCAAAAATAATGGTTAAATTGTTTTTATGGTTCATGGACAGATAGGGATGCACAAATCCAACTTCTTCTACTCTGATACCGAATTCTGAGACAACAACTCAGGGTACCGATCCATACTAACTCTTTCCCAAAGTTTAAATCTGTACACCTCACTGCATAGAATCCAACATTTTAACACCACCTTAATTAGGCCAGTATTTGTGTTGATACCAGTCTGGTGTATCCGTTTTTTTAATGTTTTGAAAATCATTGTCTTTCTCCTTGTAATAAAACCTGCTTTTCTGTAATTTACATTGTTTACTATCAAAAAGCATCCAAAAACTTTATATTAAGTGAGGTTTTACATTATAGTTCTCTAAAATAGTCCTTGTACTATAGTATGAACAGAAGAGCAGTGTGTCCATTGACAAACAAAACATCAGTATAAACCATGACATATTCATGATTATGGGACATTTTCCTTGTCTTCTAAATGTCATTTTCTGAGACACAAATATCCAACAAACTCAGATCAGCATTATTGTAATGACAGATAACTTGAACAGATGAAAGAAGCCACATGTAGTTTGGAAAGACCAAGTCCGTTTGCAACATTCAGTCTACTTTTGGCCAGGCTGATAGAGCCGAGTAAAGTAATATACTACAGTAAACATTAGCATATACTGTAACAATGCCATTTTACTTAATTTAATTTCTTCATTTCTAAAGTTCATTTAAACATTCTGATAAATGTGATTGACAGCGAAAGATGAAATAAACTTTTGAGCTACTTTTCATATAATTTTAAATATGATTCTTTTCTAAGTACTCCAGTAATTATTTAGGTTAGGGTAGACGATAAAATATTTTTTACAGGGCAATTTTGGGTGATTTTTGCCACACAATCACACAATTTTGTTTGCCCCCTTTATTGTCTTTTATAGGGTAAATACCTTGAAATTGGGGGCAGTTATGCCTTTTACCCCCAGTTATTTCTGACACTGATTTAGGTGTAATTGGAGCAGTTACATGTAGTTAAATCATTTTAAATGTTCATGCTGCAGAGGCTCCTATTCTATTTCTATGGGCTCATCAGTCATCATCCTGGTGTTACAGATTCTCAACACTGGGTGGCATCATATTCATGAGAATGACTCTCCTACAGGCTGATCTCACACAAATTCATCCTTGTTCATTGTTACATATTTTGCCTGATGGGTTTTTTTTTTTCTTATTGGGAGGAGTTATGCTTTAATTGAGAATTGTAGTTTATAATCCCTCCTTGTTTGCCTTACATAAAGTTACATTTTATATTATTTTCAGTGCAAATTGGATAGAATGATATTTATTTTATCATATCTATTAGCATCTCATAAATTAACAAAATTCAAGGCGATTTAAATCGGAAAAAAAATGTATCCTTGTCTATATGTCTTCAGATTTCCCTCTTATATAATTCATGCTATATTGTCATACAATCACAGTGATTGGAACAAAAAGTACACATCAAAAATCTGCATTGTGCAGCGTTTGATTAATTAGCTCATAAATTAATTTGTGTGTCGCTTGGATAAGATAAGTTATGACAAACCGCTGACTCAGTGGAGAAGCTTGAAAGCACAGAAGCAGCAAAATTGTAATGTGAAGTAATTTATGTGTGTATTGATTCATATTGTTCATGTCCCAACAGGACGTGGAGGATGGACTCGATGACGCCTTCTCAAGGTAACCTTTGCTTATTACTACTAGTCTGCTGAACACTGGGGATGCATTCTTTAGTTTAGGAAAGGACAGCGCACAAAATACTTACATGTTCCCCCTGAAAACCAAATTTATGCAACCATTTTTATGTTGACTGTATTTCTAAATAGAAATAGATCTCCTTTTGAATGCTGTCGAGCCATTTTAGAGGATGACAGTTGCAGTGAGGGTGATGGTCAGCTGTCAGTAACCGCTCAGACTCTTTTAAAGAAGAAAACCTTCATTTGACACATTGACTGACACAAATATTTATTGAAATGCACACACACTGACAGACACAGACAGGGACACACAACCTCCTTTTCTCAGGTAACTCCGTGCAAAAACGATGACATTACATCCATGGCAATGAGCTGATGTAGAAAGGATGATTATGTTGATTGTATGGGAACTTAATCTGGTGTTTGAAAACGTATTTGTGCAAGTCATGACAGCTTTTAGAGATTTAGTAAGATTTTAAATAAAAGCAGTAGAAAGTAGAAACATAACTAATGACTGTAGTTACTGGAGGTGTTGTAGAGTAGTCATTCCCAAAGACTGGGTCGGGACCCACAGGTGGGTCAAAGGAGATTTTATTAGGGTCGCCAAAATAAATTTGCAGAATTTCTTCCATAGTCTTTTATTTAATATTTATATCTGCAGTACATCTTTGAGCCACATGAGGATGTGATGATGTGAATGTTTGTATTGTTCTGATAATTGCAGCCTACTCATAACATTGAATCTAATATGAAAGTCTAGCTCACAGTCTGTTTGTTTAACTGATGAGAGGAAAAAAAACAAGAGCCTGTTAACTCTACCTAAATGCATTTATTTGGTCTCATTTATAAAGTATTTAACATGTATGTGTTTTCAATAACACATGCATAAAATGAAGTTGTGATTTATCAAAAGTATATCTCTCAGAAATGGCTGTTTTACCTGATCAAGATAATATAAGGTGATGCAAGAATGGCAGTAAAAAATGGTCAGGAACGTTCATTTACACACAAATTTGCTCTTCTCGTGATTCATAGATGAGGCCTATTGTGAGTTGGGTCGCGATGGCTTGTCATTTTTAAAAGAGCTGAATACAACAAGGCAGTTTTCGAGTCAAGCAGTTGTCAGCTCTATTTAAAGCAAATAAAAGACCATTTCAAGTAGTTGGAGATGACTCGATACACTACCTTGTACTACACTAGTGTTGTGATAATAGCCCAGGTTTGACTCCTACAACCCAATGCTGTAGTCCATTCACTTTTTACTGATGATTGTTCCAAGCATTTTTTAAAGGCAGTTATATTATTTGATTTGCTTATACAGCATACCATATTATATATCACTATAACAATGCATGTGAAAAGGCAACATATCCTCCACCAGTTCGTATGATATCTTACGAAAAGTTATTCCTCATTTTTCGTGTGTTTTCCTACGAATGTCCAGCAACACGTGTCAATTTCCGCTTGTTACATGCATACAGTCCCTTCAAAATAAACTTCTGTCTTCACAGGAAAAAATTAAGTTAGGTTTAGGCAACAAAACTTAGTTAGGTTTCGTAAAAGATGGTGATTTGGGTTAAAATAACTACGGAGTGGCGTAACTTACGTAAAAATCGTTGACTTCTGGTTTCACACGGGGTATGAACGTCCTCCCTACGTGCCGTTTGTCACTCTTTATACTTCCTGGTTCATGATTAACATACAAATTGATTTAATCAGATATATGAATTACAGTGCATTACTTTTCATAGGTATAGCTGCGAATGAAGTATGAGAACAGCCTAGAATAGGCTATTGCAAGCTTGTGTTAAACACTAAGCTGGTTGACTATAGAAATCATGTGTAACCAGTGAGCAGTCTGAACTCTTGTGACAATAGAAGTGACTATCGTTTCCTTTACTGCCAACATGATCGCCACCTCTCCCGACAGAGCTGTCAGGAGCCAGGAAGGGCACTCCACATTGCATCAGCATTTTGTCTCTGAACAAGGATTACAAACGCAACACTTTTTTTGTTTACTCTGAGAGTGTGACAGTCTGTGAAACTAAAATGTGAAATGTGGGTCTCGCGGGTAAAATGTGCTTTGTGTTGTAGCCTCCTTCTGAGACACACAGAGACATAAAACATGATTAACGCTTACAACATCATGCATTTGGTCCCTCTGACATACTCTGTGGTAATGTGCCTCCGTGCATAACAAGCTGTTAGGAATGTAGGTCAAACAGTCCAGTGAGTGTCTGAGCCCCCTGCGTGGCTTTTCATTTCCTCATATAACCAGCTGATATGTGTGGATGTGTCCTGCAGTGCTGTATTATCCCCTCCACAAAGAGAGAAGAGCAGCGGAGGGATGGTGCCTCGCACATTAAAGAGATCGCAACTCATTAAGCTGTGTTGCCTGCGGCTAATATATGTTTGTTGTGTTGGAGCATGCAACGCTTTGGTTCAAGCAAATGGGTAAATGAGGCAGAGATTATATACAGAAGTGTACGTAGAAGCTGGCTGGGTGAGGAGGGGGGGATAGGAAGAGGAAGGCAGGTCATCCCTGAGGCTGTTCTCAGCAGGGACGAGGAAATACTGACCTAATGTGTGGATGTCAAATGGAGGAACACTTAGATCTAAATCTGACATCCTTGAGGAAATGCTAAAGGATTGTGGGAGAGTGTTAAAGCAAACCTCCACAGCAGAGGTCAGCAAGGCTGTCAGGCTCTGCTGTGGCAAATGGTGGATAAGATCTGTCCTGAAACGTGAAAGACTCTGGATCACATTGAGTTGTCATGGCTGTCACACCTCCTCAGTGTTACTTTGGGAGTGCTTTTAGATCAGTAGAAGAGGGCTGTGAATGTTCAGGGATCACACTTTTGACTACTGCCATGGTTAGTTCTACGGTCAAGCATTCGATTTTGCTCTATCACAAAGCAGTACGCCAAACGCCAATCAGGACGTGCGGACCCCACAGTATATAAGGCAGCACACATCACTGTCCGTCATCCTTTTTCTCTACAGAGAAAGGTGATTTGCCCACCGGGCTGCGGCGACTAACCTCTAGCCGCTCAGGATCAGTGTGGTTGGGTCGATGTTGTGTCGCGGCAGGACGTGCATTCATCGGGCTTCACCCACTGTACCCATAGAGTCCAGTCGAGGGCAGAGCCTATGTGAGTTAGAACGAAGATTACAATATTGTAACCCTAGTTATATAAGCACGTGTGGAACCCTCGACCAAGGAGGCCCTGTCGCTCCTATGCAGAAAGTGTAGGATAACGGACAGCGATATGTTCTGCCTTATATACTGTGTAGTCCGCACGTATTCGGGTAGGTACGTCCTGATGGGCCAGCTACGCTTACGCAAATTTTCGGTGGGCGAATGCGTGCTTGTGATTGGAGTAGAGTATTACCCATATGGTACATGTCCACAGAGGCGTTTTTTATCGCAAGTGATCGCCTCGCTTCCCAGCATTGGACGCTTGATGGGCTGCCACTAGACACTCTGCACCTGATTGGACGAATTCTTTTCCTCTTGGGCTGCTGCTCCCAGCTTTCAACCTGGAACCAACATGGCGGCTCATTTGGAAACTTTATTCTCTTATATCACGAAATTAGTTCACCGAAATGTGTTTCTGAAAACATTTTATGCGAGTAATAAGCCATGCAGTTGCTGAATCTGTCTTTATTTTGGATCGACAACGCTTAATTTAAAAGTTTATCGGGAGTTTCCAGAGGCGGCGGATGCTCGTGATTTGCATAAAGTAGCCTAGACCTCAACTTTATGCAAAATGAGGAGCGGGCGACGTGACGGTCCGTCTCACGAATCACGCCGCCACGCTACCAGAATGCATTGCACGGCTGCTTACATAGACAATGAATGGGAAGCGTGGAAAGGATGGAGGCTGTAGACATGTACCAATAGAGTCCAGTAGAGGAGAGTAGAACTAGTAGAGGAGAACTAGGGTTACAATATTGTAACTGTCGTTGTGTTGTCGTTTTGTTCCCTGGCCACAGCCATGAACTGTTTGGTCCTCAACTGCTCTGTCCTTTTAAGAGCTTTGTGTAACTTACGGTATAAAATGTTCAAGATATAGTGGAGTAATGCGTCCTGAACACTGTTGCTGTTGTTTGCACTGTTTGTGCAACAGTTGTTTGGGCTACACCCTGGCCATGTTGAGAGCCGTGTGGAGCTAATCCCTCAATCATAGATATGCTTTGAATTTGAAATTTAGCACTTTTTAAACAGGCATCGTTTTTTCTACTTTGTTGTTTGTAGGCTGTCAGTACAGAGAACCATTATCACTAAGCTAATGTCTCTGCTTTGCCTCTTTAAGATAGAGTGTGAATTTAAAGATGACATTGGAGGCCAGTTTGTTGGTCTGTGGGCTGGTGATTCACTTTAAACCATTGTGTGTATGTAGCAGCACAGCCTCTAGGGGTCACAAGCAGTGCTTTATAGTCCTGCCAAACCAGCTTCAGTCGAATCATTTTTAATTAACTATCAGCAGCACAGGTCAGGGTTTAGGGCTCTGTGAAAAATCCAATTGTGAGAATAGAAGATAGTTATTCAAGTATATTCAACTATTGACATCAACCTCAGTTCAAATGGGTTTATCTAAATACTTTAATTTGTATTTAAGATTGCTTCAATTAACGGTGACCTCGGAGTTAAACTTGTGGCGAGGTATTATTTTTTGTATTCTAAGCCTCTGGAGTGTTTTTTTACTTCGTGCATGGTGGTGCCGGGACAGCACATGCTGTTGTGCCCTTTCTGTAAACAGTCTCCAGTAAGAGACATTCTGAGTGTTTTATTTATTATTTAGTCACGTAGTCCTGATTTCCTCTGTCTTCTATCTGGCATGCAGCAACATGGAAGTAGAGGAGATGGACACCGGTAAGTGATGTGACCGGCATGTTACTTCCAGGTGCTTGATGTTGCATGTTGCATGAGGCCTTACTTTTAGAATACCTCTAATTTCTGTACAGTACTATTTCAGTTTTGTCCAGAAATAAGTATATCATCTAAATCAGTAGTGGTTCTCATCTTTGGACCGTTTGTGATGCCTCAAGGACCCCCTCCATGAGGGAAACCACTGGTATCTGCATGTTTGTGACTCCACCTGTACAGGAAAAGTACACGTACTGTACAAAGCCACATTCAAATTATTTAGTCTGTTGAATACATCTGGAATATAAACAAAGCAGGCCAGACTTTTTTTTCTTGCAAACTTCAACTATTGATAAGCTACTACTATTTTCAGGGATGTCAGTTGTGGGGATTTGGTTAGGAATAAATTATTCCTTTTGTTATCTAAAAATTAGGGCTGTCAACGTTAACACGATAATAACGTGTTAACACAAATTAATTTTAACGCCACTAATTTCTTTAATGCATTAATGCAGTCAATATTTTGGAGGTTGTAGCGGGCTCAGTTTTAAAGCTAGGATGCCAGTAGTACCAACCATGTCATTCTAGCTTGTCGTGTATGGAGGTTAAATAATGCTCCAAACTTGCACTAAATTTTGGCGAGGAAAAATGAGCATGGCCATTTTCAAAGATATGTGAATGAAAATGGGTTCTCTGGGTACCCACGAGTCTCCCCTTTACAGACATGCACACTTTATGATAATCACATGCAGTTTGGGGCAAGTCATAGTCAAGTCAGCACACTGTCCCACTGACAGTGAAAGACTTGACAAATCTCCCTTTTAAGATACATTTTGAACAGATAAAAAGTGTGATTAATTTGCGATTAATTGATTAACTATGGAAAATCATGCGATTAATTGAAATTAAATGTTTTAATCGATTGACAGCCCTACTAAAAATGATATTTTTGATGGTGAAATGCCTGATTGTAATGACCAAAAATAGATTTTTAATTTATTCAATGTTCTGTCTTTTGAGAAACAGTGATTTAAATCCTCACCTTAGTTAAAAATCTCCAAGTTTGTATTCAATCACAAAGTTATTCATGTAGCTATTATCATCAACTGCACATCATAGACATGATTATAGAAATGAAAACATGATCAATCATATCAATGTGTTGTAGAAAGTAGCAGTTGCGTTCACTTGCCTGCTCTAATTATCATCTAGTTTTGATTGTGATTGTGTTGTTTGTATGAGTGACCTCATAGATATTGTAATGTCTGCCACTGATGGCTCTCTATGTTTGCCCTCCCACTCGTCGACCATCATTCCACTAATTCAAATGCTCTGCATGCTCCTACTACATTATATCCTTTCTTCTTCTCTCAGTTTTCAACCTTTGCATATCCTGACCTCTGTATAAATCTTACTTTTCCCTCTTCCTCTCTTCCTGTGTCTGTCAGACTGGCCGAGCCCCGCTCCGAACGCGTCTCTGACAATGCAGCTCTGAGTCTCGGCGAGGTCCCCGACAAGAATCTGTTGTCTCTCTGCAACAATGAATTTAAATAACACGCGCCGGCAATAACTGCCCAACTTACTGTACAGCACCACAGAAAATAGACAGAAACCATACCAGAGGCCAACAAAAAACACAAAACAGCATACATCACTTGAACAGACAGGAAAATATATCACGCTTCCCGATGCACAACCTGAGAGGAAAGGCTCTGTTTGATTTCCTGTGGCTGCTGCAGAGAAGACAGAATGGATATACCCTGATATTATAAACTACTATTTCTGTGAATGCCTGCCAGTCAACACACACTCTACTCAGTGTAAACAGCCATCTTCAGCCAGACTCTCACAAACTGCCAGATGAAAGACAACGCACACAATGTGGAATACAACGCAGCGAGACAAGCAAGAATTACAAATTTCTACTCAAAGACGTTCCCACAAAAGATTCATAAGATGGAGTCTCCTTTTAATCAAAATTTGTAAAGAAAAAAAGTACTTTCACACATGGATTCCAAGGTTTTCTCAGCATCAAGAAGTCCAGAGAAGTGTGTACATATGGCTGTCATCTCTTTCTGAAAGTGTGAAAGCTCTCTGATGCCGTCGTTTGCTTGACGGAGTAACAGCTGCCAGACTCATGTTCAGTGTTGGAGGTCATCAGCACAGCTGGTACAAAATCTTCAGCCATGATATTTGATGAATTATGCGTTCATCATTCAGTTTGTTGTGCTGATTCAAGCAGTTCTTTGAAGAATGAAACGGCATGAGATGTAGTAATTAGACATACCGTACCCATGTGTCATCTTTTTATTGATTGCAACATAAATGTGTCATAAAATGGCCAGAATCCACCTTGGAAATTAAGGAAATGTTTCTGAATGAGACATATGTGTACCATTTACAGAATGCGGTACAGTGTATACACAAGTTCCCAACACATGCACTGCTTACTTTGTGTATCCAAGTCAAGCCAAATCTCTTGGCCTTCTTAAGCTGATGGATTTGCTCAGTTATCATAAAGATGGTTAAGTTTGTTATATAACAGGTGGTTGTATAGATCGGGTGGGGGTGGCATCAAATAATAGAAATAAATTATCTATTAGGCCGTGTGATAACAAACTAAACAATCACCATGACAACTGAGCAACTTTATCTGCAGAGGAAGGCCATGAGATGTTGTTAAAAGCTTTGGAAGGTCAAGAATCAACCTTCAAGCTTAGTTTTGCTCTGTTGTGTTAGACACTAGTCTCAGCAATGCATTTAGTAAACTAGAGCTTAGGGCCATTAGCAATGCACTTGACAAACCACTACAGTTTGGCATTTAAAGGGTTACTCCAGTGATTTAGTATTGCACTTTCATAACGTTTGGTGACTCTAAAGAGACAGATTATTAAAAGAATGATCAAAATTTAAGCAGCAGATTCTGAGATGTCCTCACCTGTACTCTCTCGTATGGGCTACGCTCCAAAAACACCAGATCCTACTTTTCCCATAATGCAGTTCTAGTCTTTTATTAGACCCTAGGGATGTCACGATACCAGACATTTAGTAGGCAATACCCTTACCAGTGAAATTCCACGATTCTTGATACCAATTCAATACCACGATAAAAAACAAAGTAAAACAGTAAATCTCATGTACGTCAACATCCACTCCTTTATTACAGTTTGCATATTGTTTTTTGTTAGGAAGTTAAACAGGTTATAATTTCTTCTCTATTATCTATTTTATATTGCTGTGAAAACATCTTCAAACCACTGCATTTATTCAAGTTTCTCACCAAAAACTACATTTTACAAGATTACATTTGAACATGATAACATTAGAATTTACCTTTACCCAATCCATTTTTTTTTTTACTAAATAGAGCCTGAACACCACATAATGTAAATCAAATTTCACCTGCCGTTAAAGTTAGCTGTTAGCTCTATGCAGGACTGTGCTGCTTACCGGCTACTAACAGCTAACGTTAACTAGCTCGT
>CAKAKR010063589.1:64786-104828 GCA_916700685.1 Adelosebastes latens | reverse complement strand
TACCAATTCGATACCACGGTAAAAAACAAAAATAAAACAATAAATCTCATGTACGTCAACATCCACTCCTTTATTACAGTTTGCATATTGTTTTTTGTTAGGAAGTTAAACAGGTCATAATTTCTTATTCAAGGTTCTCATCAAAAAGAACATTTTACAAGATTACATTTGAACATGATAACATTAGAATTTACCTTTACCCAATCCATTTTTTTTACTAAATAGAGCCTGAACACCTCATAATGTAAATCTAATTGCACCTGCCGTTAAAGTTAGCTGTTAGCTCTATGCAGGACTGTGCTGCTTACCGGCTGCTAACGGCTAACGTTAACCAGCTCTTGTCCTACCGATTTAAACATGGATTTGTTGTTCGCAATGTAGCATTATCAGGGAAGAAATAGGGTGCATCCCCTGGACGCATCTAGTGAGTTTACTGTGTCCCAAACACATTTTCTGTCGTCCCCGGGACGCTGTTAGTCTCGAGCCCTGAAGGTACCTGCTGTACTGTAGATAAATGAATACCATCACATTTTCAGAATTTTGGCATTGACTTGGTACCGAAGTATCGGTTCTCGTGACATCCCTATTAGACCCTACCTGCCTGGTAAACACCCACGTATTCCAAGCTCCATGCTCCCAGTTTGTAAGACAGGCTTTGAGTTAAGAATAAGAAAGAACATAACCCTGATGACATCAGTATGACATCATCTGGGTTATTTTCACAGACTTTGGAGCCAAGACATTATACTCCTGTTTTTTTTGCAGTTTTCGAGTAGTACTAATCATGACAAACAAACTTGAACTTGATGTGTAAAATTGATGGAGTGCCCCTTTAAGGTAAACACTTCTCAATCTAGTTTTAAAGATGTTGAATCCACCAAAAAACACACAATAATTTAATAATGAAAATTAATATTTCATTGATAATGCTTGCACTTGCCTGCTTTATGTTAACAATGTGTATAGATTATGTTTGCAATGTAAAGAAAACAATCTTCACCACTCAACAGCAAACCTTTCTCTCGCAGAAGCAGGCTGACATTCCTGTAACAATCACTTTCAATGCTGTCTCATATGAATACGGCTTATGTAACCAAAATATAATGACTATTTTACATTCTGCCGTCTCCTCAATCAGTCAGCTGCCACTGTACATAAAGATGATGCTCCTGTTAAAGAACAGCGATGATGTAAGGTTACAAGGACAAGTGTATGCCAAGGCCAAACTATTAGAGTATAGAAACCTATTTCCATATGCTGTATTTTTTCAATGTCAGAGCTGTGTAATTTATGTATGCATATTGTATCATTATACATGATGTAGGATTAATAGAATCAGGGCTTCACACAGGTTGTTTTTAAAAAATAATTACCACTCTTGTTGAGATGTGAAAGTGTAGATGCTTGTATGTTTTGCATTAGCTTAGACAATTTGTACAAATGTAATCGTATGTGTTTTATTACTGCAGGAATTGCTTTATTTTTTCAAAGTAGCCACCAGTATCCCATGTACAGTTAAAAAAAGTGAAAGTCCACCAGTTACAGTGATCGACACAGTTCACATTTCCCTCTCTTAACTGCAATGGGTGCCACAAAACACGTCTTTTGTTTCAAATCTTATTATAGACGAGTTGTTTCTCTGCTAAGACTCAAATTATTTTTATCCGCCGCTAAGATGACGTTCACTGTCAAGAGGATATTGTATTGTGCCCCAGTCTGGCTGAAGTGGTCCTTCTCTCTGTATTCATGGCGTCATGACTGAGGCGGGAGGTAGCGGGGGCTCAATGTCGTTGTCATGACACCCGCTGCAGAATAATTGGATGGCTTTATCAGGTTACGCCACGAAGCTTAATTGCATTGTTTCGTTCCTGACTGGCTGAAATGTCGAATCCATTGCATCTTCGAAGAGAAAGAAAGCTCTTTACTGTTTTGGGTATCATAAATAGCCTCCAGCATGTCTACGGAGGATCTATCGAGCCATGTTTGCAGTCGAGTATTGACCGTTCAGCCGAGTGCGCAGTCAAAATGCAACGTTGTCATTTTTGCCTTACCTTTCTCTCCAACATCTTTTCTCACGAGTAGAAATTATTTTCTCACCTTTTCAGCTCCGTCATTGACTTGACTGATTGATTCGTGTGTGGATTCTTCAGTATCTGCTGATTCTGTGCTATTGGGTGATACTTGGAGATGGGCTGTTGTCCAGGAGCTCTCAGACTCTGAATTGGTTTTCAATAATGACAACAGACAAACAGAGTTTTAAAGCACATTTACTCATATGGATAAAAGCTGGAGTTGCTTCTGCACAGCTTCACCACAAGCTGCATTGTTATCAGCCCTGTCTCCAAAAAATTATGTTCCCACACAACTAAATTGCATTCTCAATTACATTTGGAAGGAAACGTATTTTGTCCCAGATTATGTTCGTCATTTACATATCAGAAATACACCTCTAAGTCTGCGGACGGCCGCAGCAAATGACGTAGTACAACATGCAACGTGCAGAGCAGGTGGCGTAGTATATCGAGCGACTGTGAATGAAAATACGTTGAATAAAAATGTTATTGAATAATAACGGGTATAACAAGCGTACACTGTATACGTGTGCATATCTTTGATATTCAATTTGTTATGAGTTCATAGATACCAAATACTTGATTGTGCTCCTTGTAGTTTCTGAGATACAGCCATTTTCTTATCATATTATATTTAGTCTTTGGGCACATGGGACAAAATATAATGAGCGTCTAACAGTAGTCCCATGTGCCCAAAGACTAGATATAGTATGATAAAAAAAACTCACTTCAGCCAAACAGTTTCCCAGAGAGCACTTCCACCAAAGGAAATGAATAATTTCAGTTGCAGGCACAACAGGTTAACTGATTTTCAAGCATAAAAAGCAGTGTAATAACATTTTATTTTGCAGCCAAGTCCCTCTGGGTTATTATTTAGAATTGATCATTCCCTGTATAAATTGTATTATGGCACGAATTGATCTGCTAGACTGAGGTTTTGTTTCATGTAGGCAGTATTCTGTATACAGCACCCTGGTACCCAGCAAATGTTGAATGGATGCGGTTCTTTGGTGCAGCCGGGGACAGACCTGCACTTGGAGGTATAACATGCCAATTTGAGTCTGGAGTTTCACTGAATACAAATCAGCCTGTGGAGGTTTGAGGCCAGAAAACATTTGAGGCTTTCAGAATTTTTCAGATAAGCTATTATTGTCTAAATTCACCACTGATGTTTACAGTATCGGTTTACTTTTCAAAGAAGGTGCTTATTTTCTATCTATGCAATTAGTGGGTTTCCAACAGTGTTGTGTTATTATGATAATAGCAATTTGTGTAGAAACCACAAGCAGTTGTCCTAAACTGTGTAAAAAATGTACATAATTTGGAAACTGTTATGGTTTGTTACATATTTATGCATAATAAAAGACTTTGTACACATATTTCATTGCATTTTCTTATGAATATAAAAGGCCATTTGCAGAAGCCGGTGTTTTGTTGGACTCAGGCTTCTTCTGTCATATACAGTATAATTGCAAAGATACACTTTGACGGTCAGCAGTGCCAGACAATATGATTGCAATGTCTTTTTATAGCAAATCAATTTGATTCCAAGATTGCTCTATAATTTGAT
This sequence comes from Adelosebastes latens, assembly GCA_916700685.1. NCBI lineage: Eukaryota > Metazoa > Chordata > Actinopteri > Perciformes > Sebastidae > Adelosebastes > Adelosebastes latens. The sequence goes on along the minus strand of CAKAKR010063589.1, from coordinate 101,186 downwards.
CAATAATGAGTTTCAACAAATCATCTTCAAAAGGAACCAATTAAACCACAGCAGCTCACTGTGCAGACAAGCACTTTATTTATCGTGGCCTCTCTACTCATCTGTCCAGAACATTTCAGTTTAAACATTGACATTTTAATCCATACAGTTTTTCCAGCTTACTGTGGTCGATCCAAAGCAAGGACAGTCTCTTGTTTGGCTGTATGACTGACACAATCACATCGATATCTTTGTTCATTCAGCCCTCTGCTTATGATTGAAAATGTAAATAATGCATACCAGGTGCAAGGCAACAATATCTTGTCTGTTTTCTCAATCAGAAATAATAATAAAAAAATGTCCACATGAACTTTGATTCCTAACCCAGGCAATTCAATTTCAGGTACAATTAATATTTGCTGCACCTATAACTTTTTCAGAAAGATTCATCATACTGCCAACCAGAGTAATCTTTAAAGGGGAGCACCACCTAAATGAAGAATTACAATATGTTATTTCCATGGCCTAGGAAAGTTCAATCAACATTTGTGATCATGAGTTACTCTCATGAGTTGTTATATTATAATCATCATAAATATAGCTACAACTTCTGCACAGCACGATTGGTTGATGCCTTTATTCGTGCTGTGAAAGCTCAGAAAAATCATCCTCCTTCCGAAAGAAATGACAACAGTTCGAAAAAATATACTGGCAAAAAACATGTGTAAAGGCCGTTAGACCAATAGGAATAACATGTATGAATTTTGAAAATGGCCGTACAGTAGTTGCTCTTTAAATATGCTATATAGACAAAGAACCTGACGTAAAGGAGGTTTCTGTTTTTCTTCAAGCAGTATATGATGGCCATTCCCATGCTCTATTATGTCTCATGTGTTACTGAATGCTCTAGGTCTCTAGTTTGTGGTTTTTAAAGTTTAATGAGGCTGTGATTATCGTGAAGGTCACAAAAGTTCATTTTATACAGTGACGTCAAGTTTCAAAAAATTGTCTCATTACAATGAAATGGCTCCTATAAGGACTAACATCATCACACATTAATATAATTGGGCTCATTGGATCCACAAGAGTCTCAGCTTTACAGTGATACCCAATCTATGCAATTACAAGACGGTTTAGTGACCCCAGTATTCAAATAAACCATTTTAGAATTGGTGAAAATAACACATTTATATGTGTTATTAATTAATATTATGTGTTATTATTATTGCATTAAAAAAACTGCATGTTTTTGCATGTGGCCATGCCAGTTTTTCATGTAGCATGACATGATTGATACCAATGGATTCCTTAGGTTTTCTAGTTTCATATGATATCCGTACCTTCACTCTCACTCTCTTTGAGCCTGTTGCAGCCTCTGAAATACAGTAAAGTCGGTCGTGATCGCTCGCGATTCGGTGTGTCTTAGGGGGTTAAAGAATGAATATTTATGTTCACCTGGAACACTTCACAGAAAAGTTGTCAAGGGTTCAGATAAGGGCTTTTATCCCCCATATTTTGCAGGTGTAAAACCCAATCAAATCAATTTTTGTGCGTGCGTGTTCTGTGAGACGGCAGTGCTCTGTGTGAGTGTTTGTTTAGTCTGATGACTGTTTATAGAGGTATGCAAATATCATTTTAATTTGTAAAGATGTGGAGGCTGCATCATGGCAGGGTGCCTCCAGTCTCGTTATCAGGCTGTGGGGGAAAAATCAGAGGGGTTTGAAAAGTAGTAGTCTGTAATCTGTATTTGTAAGATCATGTGTGATAAATACAAATGACAGAAAACAGTATTTATTTCACATTTATTAACCCGTCCACTTTTATCAGCCTGTATGGAGGATGACAGTGGATCCTCTGCCCTTAGAAGTTTGATTTCTAATCCTGGAGGACTGGACTATCCAGAAAACTCAAATGTGATCACCCTGTCTCTGTGGAGAATCAGACCTGTCTTCAGGAGAGAGATCAGCCTCCGGTGAGCACCAAAGAAAACGCTGTAGAAAAAAGCGCACTTTGATATTTTTAGAGAAGTCACTGGAGACTGAGAAGCTGCTCGGTGTTATTTCATGTGCTGCATTGACAACCACAGACACATCAATGCTGCTTGTTTGCTGCCTCTGTGAGCTGTGGCGTTACGTTTGAGTGGTGACAACAATTCCCAATTTCAGTTTTTTTTAAAAATGCTTTTGATGTTGGCTTTGTTTTGATCAGTATACCAGAATGACTGGAGATGTTGAGACAATGACAAGAGACGGTCTGCTTTTCTCCACTTAAACTGCTTAGTGCTCTCCTGGTTGATCATTGACAGATGTGAGCTCAGCGCAGACAGAGTCATCAGAGTCTACAGCGGCCAGTCAAATCTTGTTTTTATGGACAAATTGTAGTGTCATTTACTAAATATTTTAGTGTGCTGCAGAGGTGTGGACTCGATTCACAGAACAAATTTGATGACTTTAGACTCAACTTGACAAAAAACAGACTTACAACTCAACTTAGACTTTAACACCAATGACTTGCGGCTTCACTTAGACCTAGACCTTCCCCCAAGCCCAAAGATTATTAAATTATTTTAAAAGTGTGCCATGAATCAATTCATTTCCTGAATCAACTAAGGTTAATGCTGTTCATTTCCAGCAAGTTGACACTTACAGAGGACCTATTATGCTTATTTTCAGGTGCACACTTATATTTTAGGGTTCTGCTAGAACATGTTTACATGCTTTAATGTTCAAAAAACACCTTATTTTTCTCAAACCGGCTGTGCTGCAGCACCTACCCTGTTCTGAGAAAAGCCCAGTCTGCTCTGATTGGTCAGCTGGCCCACTGTTGTGATTGGTCAACCGAACCAAACTCTTCGGACTAGGCTCTAACTAGCTTTTTTGGAGGGCGTGCCAAACTAGCCGCTAGGCAGGAATTTTGCATGTGTTTTACTTGGTGACATCACCATGTTATGGAGGAAAAGGCGGGACTTCAAACAAGGCGTTTCAGGCAGTTCAGGAGCAGTGTTTCTGTGGGGGAGAGTAACTTCCTTTGGCGTGGACTTTGGGCTTTGTAACTTTACAGACCTTTTACATGCACAAAAAAAACTATATAACACATTAAAGGAAATGGAAAAAGCACAAAAGCATAATAGGTCCCCTTTAATTCCTCAGATCGTTTTTTTATTATTATTATTAAGTTCAGTCGCTCTTGTTTTAACAAATTAAAAATAGCATGATTTTTGTAAATTGAATATATTATTACTCTGTTGTTAAAATGGCATTAGATTTGGTGAAGAGCGCATTATGACTTGTTTAGGACCCGAAACGCAAAGTTTAGGATTTGGGACTTGAGTGCAAAGACTTACTTGTGACTTGCAAAACAATGACTTGGTCCCACCTCTGTGATGTAATGATGAAAGAATAAGAGTAAGAATAATGGATTGGATGAAGCAGCACTTTGATTTTTGCATCCTGAGCTGTGACCCAAACCAACTCTGATGCTACACATTACAAGATTATTCTCCTATAATACATTCCCAACTATTCTCACGGTACAGTTTATATAAGATACTATTTTAGGAATTCTTGTTTAACTTTGGGGCAAAATGTTCATTACCAGTGTGTAATTTGTCTGTGGTGTCCTGGGATCTGCTAATGAACAGCTCATTTAGTATTCATAACTGTGTCATTAATTGCTAATTGTCTATTTGATACTATTTTGAAATGGCTAATTCACTACTGATAAGGTGTTCCACACTACTCTAATGGCTTAATGTGTTGGTAATGGCTGTACCGTTTGATATTGAGGATCTATTGAGACTGGCATGTGGAGGTCAGATAAGCTAAAGTTTTAACTACTGGAATATGGAGGGAAATATTTGGCACATAGCAGTGACGCATCAGTCTAGTTTTATGATGTATTTGCAGTGTAAAATGGAAAAATTTTTCATGTACAACATTTCAGGACACGCTCTAGCAGCAGTTTTCACCTTCAACAAACCTTTTACCTCTGAAAAACTATTTTAACATGACTAGTAACGGTAGCGAATTTAGCGATAAATTTTGACTATCTATTTGAATATCAGGCCTTCTTGTTCATCTATTTCTGCTCAAGGTAGAAATAAAGTACATGTGGAGAACAGAGGATAATATCGCTGCACATGGAGACATGGGGCCAAGTGCTACAATAATGAAAGTAGACTCCTATGCAAACCCTATATTTCTAAATCTATTTATTTATTTATAGATGAAGTATATACTTGGCTCGCTGAGTCACATCTAACCAAAGCTTATCTCAGCCGTAACAACAGCCCATAAATCACCTGAACAACTAATGGAAAGAAGTCTGCAGAGACCAAGTTAAGGGGGAAAAAGGAGAGGGTGTACAATATTACCTATTAATCCCAGAGAGGCTGTAATCACCTTCTATTTCAGGATGAGCTGTATTCTTAGGTACGTCTGTGTAATTACATTTTTGATGAGGAACATTCTAGTTTAAAGGCCAGGTGAAATGGCTCATTGAAGTTGAACGGCAGCAGACAGTGTTTGTCTCGTAACCTCTGCTTCATTGTAGCAATTGTCGTTGAGATAACTGCTTGATTTTGAGGTTTTATTATAGTAAATATAAAGTGAACAGATAGGTACAGTAGCTTCATACTATGTGTTTGCAATCGTAGGAATATCCTGTAATCTTTGGTAGTGTGACCGATGTCAGTTTTATACTATCTTGGATTTCCACTGAGCTTTCTCCTGGTCAAATCATGTTCAGCATCACTGAGAGCATCAATGCAGCCGTTCGACTCAAGAGCTCTTGAATTGAAGAGCTTCAACAAGACCTGAGCTTCAAAATCCCTGCCTGTTATCCCTTACATCACTGGTTCCAAACCTTTTCCCTTAAGGGACCCCTTTTCTATCATTGAGTAAACTGACGACCCCTGACTAAGTGACATATTTTCAATGCAAACTGTAACAATAACAGTACAGAACAACTGATATACTGTACAATTAACCCAAATAGTGAACGCAATAACTGCAGGAAGTTTGTGTAAAACAAGCAATTTGTATGGATTTAGAGCAGATTATTTCTTGTGAATATTGCATCAGAGATGAGTTTTCCTGTTATTTTTAACATCATTCTCTGTCTCTATTATGTATTTCTTTGAATATCTAATAATCATACATACAAATTCAGTGTTTTCTTCTCCCTGACACTTGGCCATTGTTCTATTATGTCTTTTGTTGTTTTAGCTGCTTACTTCTCTAATGCAGGATGTTTTGTAGAGAGTTAAGGCTCTGTGTGAATATAGCTTGTGTTCATTGTGCCCTTTTCCTGTTAATAACTTAAAGGACCAGCGTGTAATTAGGGGGATCTATTGGCAGAAATGGAATATAATATGAATACGTTTTCTTTAGTTGATTATCACCTGATAATAAGAATCGGTCGGAGCGGGTCCCCTCTTCTTGGAGTCCGCCATGTTGCACCGCAATGTTTCTACAGTAGCCCACGTTAACTTTTCCTGCTTGGGCCGGAGTCGATCCCGTCGCCACCGCCGCCACTCTCTCTCTCTTGCTTCATCACTCACTTGCCACGTACACACACACTCTAAGCACTGGCTCTGCTCCAAATGACCTACACTACTCTTACAACAAATGGCTCTAGAGAGGGCCATTCGTGATTTTGCGCAGGCCACCGCAGCTCTCCAACGCGTTCGACACACGGGAGAGGCTTCAGTTGGTTGCAATCTCCTCACCTCATCGCTAGATACCGCCAGATCCTTCAGTGCCTTACATCACATCACAATCACAGCCGTGTTATGTGGCTTTCTCAAATGTATTGTCCGATATTTAAGATTGACTGTGTTGTCTTAAAGTTCTTTAAGGGAACATACATTCCACCAACCGATTTTGATGCACCAGTTGTCACATAAACCAGATACAGGCTGAGCAACAAAAATGCTGCAGTTGTTGCACCAAATACTGTTCACGTCGGGATTTAATGCGTCACTTTTCTGCACTACATGCATTTTTTTACCTCAAAATGAAGGGACCGACTATAATATTTAACCACCATATTATTAGCTAATTAATTTGTAGCACTTTTGAGGTATTACCTGCATTAAAACACTTTTTGTGACACAGCTTGGCAAGCATTTTGTGCATGAAGTGCTGTTTTCTACTGTACTGTACTGTACTGTAAGTCTCGGGCCAGCATTTAATGCACAAAATGCATCTGTGTGACAGTTTTCGAGCAGTTTGTGTGTGAATGTGCATTTTGTGCAGAAGTGGAAGTGATTTATGCACTTCAGTGAGAGAAACTCCATTACATTAGCTGCAACTTGGTGATGGGACATTCAAAAGAGGGTTTATTTTACACTTCAGGGAATACAATTGTCAGGAAATGTACAAGATCTGAAATGAAACGCTGGATGATGAAAGGTAACGTCCTGTTCTAAAAGCAGGCAGAATAGAAGAAATACATGAACGGCTTCACAGGACTGCAATCATGTTTATTTCTCCATTTTTGGCATCTAACTCTCGAATGCACATCAAATGCTATTCTACAGGCAAATGACCTGCATGCAACTTTAGTAAATGAATGAAATATGTACAGACATAATGCTTGTTATTTATGAAATATGAAAAAATACAATGTTATCCAGAAAATGGTATTTTAATATTATTAGAAAAAGATAAGACATGTCGTTGTGGCGGTTCTTAGAAATGAACACATATTTCTCTCCTTATCAACTGCCCACAGCAGTCAGATAATATGAGACAATATATTAACACTATTTGCAATGAAAAAATGTTGATTTATTTAGAGCTGAGTTGCCTATAACAGGAGAACATGGTGGTGACTAATTGCACATGCCAATATCAAAAATACACTGCGAATTTAAAGTCATGAAGACCGGCCTCCCAGAGATGATTGTGTGTTTTGTATTGCAATAACATACCAAGCACCTGGCAAAGTCATCAATGTTAACTGCACCTAACATTAGTTTAGTACTATTAACCTGCAGGAGTATGTTTCTGTTAGCTACTGTATTGTATGGTATGTGTGTGTGTGTAGGGTCATGTGTCTGTAGTTTAGTGTTTTCATACAAATACTGTGTACATGCATGTGTGTCTTTTGCAAAGACAGCCTCAGCCAACCTTATTCACTGATGATGACCCACAGAAATTAAACATGTTTTCAGCTTTTTTTTCCTCATCAGTGAGAAAGGTGGAAAATGCATCGATGGTAGAAGAGAGACAGGAATTTAACTTCAGCTTCCTTCTTCTCAAACTTCAATGATGTTGATAGACTGCACAGAAGGATGAAACTGCAACAGAAAAGATAATCATTATTACTATTTTACATTCTCCTCTACAATAAAGACATACTTTGATCATATAAGACAAACTGTTACTGGTACAGTAACCAATAGAGGAGCCATGAACCCAGGTAGTGTTATCTAAATGCTGGAAGACATTGATAATCTGCATTCCACTTTAACCGCCGGAAGATTTTGGCATAGTAAAAGTAAAAAGGTGTATTTATTGTTGCATTTCACACCATTGTTCAGTGGTATCTTTTTCCCCCAATCTTTCTTTTCATTTTCATTGTCTAAATGTTTTTTACTGCCTAATTTTGTTAATTAATTGAGGAACATGCAAAATGAACATTTTTTATTCATAGAAATTTCAGAAATACATAAAATTTACAGTAGATATAAATGATAAATGGACTTGCATTTATACAGCGCATTTCTAGTCTTCCGGCCACTCAAAGCGCTTTACGCTACATGTCAGCATTCATCCATTCACACACACATTCATACACTGATGGCAGAGGCTGCCATGCAAGGTGCCAGCCTGCCCATTCGGATCTAATGTAAATACTCATTCGCACACCCGAAGGCTGTGCCATCGTTTAAGTATCTTGCCCAAGGATACTTTGACATGCGGATTGGGGGAGCTGGGGGATCGAATCGCCGACCTTCCGATTGGTGGAAGACCCGCTCTACCTCTGAACGACATACATATGTGTGTCTCTCAGCTACATAACTTGTTCTAGTGTTCAAGATCAATAGTTTAACATTCAATTTAAGGGTGTCGCGATATACCTGTATTGACAATAACCGTGGTATTAAAAAAATATATATATATTGATATTTTGTTTATAATATACATATGATAATATTGTGTAAATAATCCAGCACCTTTTAAATCATTTTATATATAAAGGTATGGTTACAGACTCTTTCTCCACCTCCCTACACTCGTAATTAGAGTGTAATTAATTTGCCAAAAAAGAGACAAAACATAAAATAATAATTGAATTGAATAATTGACTGTTAGCATTATTGTTATTATTTTTCAAATTTTTTATAGATATTGCGCTAATATCGTTATCATGAATTCAATTATAGGCTGCATTCTAAATCGCATAGTATGCACTCAGTATGTGTACTATAGTTGAACAGTGAGAAAACAGTAGTATGTATCTTTTCGGACGCACTGAGCAGTGATTTACGTCGCATAACCATGGTAACCCGTACAACCTCATGTGACCAAACGATGATTTGTGAGAATCATAAAGTCTGAAATAGTTTAAAAAACATATTACGACCATAGCAAAGAGGAATCTATACTTACACTTAAATTTAAGCTATTATTAACAGAGCTGCCCGCAATTGTCTTTTATGAACATTGTTATTACTACCGCATTGCATTGTCCAGCGTTGAATATTGTAATATTTCACTGGAAATAGTATGCAATTTGCATACTATTGGTTTCATACTGAGGTTTTGGACATACTAAAAAAATCTCATATACTGTTTTACTGTACTAAATAGCATGTTAGTATGGAATGTCAGACACAACCATAGTCTTTCATGAAGGTTTTATTAAAATTGACAGAAATGTCCACTCTCTCGCACTAGCCATCGGTGACACTAAATACCTTCAGGACTTTTGCTGAACCATGTACGCTATTGACTGATACTAGAGAGCTTCTGAAGTCCTCATCAGAACGTCTCTGACAGAAACCGTCAACCTCCGACCACCTAATGAGGACTGGAAGGAGAGATAAGCCAACACATGAGGAACCCTACAACGATTGCCCCTTGGCTATTTTATATTTAAACTCAATATGTTGCTCCGTTAAATCTCAGCCAGCGGTCAACACTCACAACGCAAATGACCTTGATTATCGATCGTCCATGGCCTCATTACTGAGCTGTGACTGCATACATCTGTCCACTGCTATCTTTCGAAAAGCTTCACTTTTTCACATTTTTCAAGGCATGGACCAGTCTGTTCTTTAATTTACTAGTAAGCATCACAGGGTTTCAACCTTGAACCAACTCTGTATTGTTATAGCACATGCTATATATATTTTCCATAACAGACATGCTGTTTGTAAGTATTTTGCACTGTTGGAGACTGCAGTTGAGGAATGGGTCCTGAGATTACATCTGTAGGAAATATACCATTTCCATTAGGTGCTTTTTTGAATACAAGATGTATTTTTTTCCTCAGTGTAATATTATTTGATGGGGAAGGTTGCATTTTATACATCAGATTTAAAACAGTATATACATGAGTTCTGAGAAGTAGGGTCATTTTCTCATAGACTTCTATACAATCAGACTTATTTTTGCAACCAGAGGAGTCGCCCCCTGCTGGCTATTAGAAATAATGCAAGTTTAAGGCACTTCAGCATTGGCTTCACTTTTCAGGTTGCCCACTTTCTAGAACAGATTTATGCCACTGTGAATGAAATTAAATCTTCCAAAAAAGTATTTCAATAAAAAGGAAAATATAAAGTTTTTTTTTTTTTTTTTTTACCAGTGATAACTTTACTTTATTACTTTATTTTCTAATTAAACGCACATAAGCATTCTCCACATGCCTCCACATGCAAATTGCATTTGCTGATCAAATAAATGTCAATTTATGTCTTGCATTTTAATCATGGGAACAGCTGCTTGCTGTTAATCTATTTTATATGAGAATGTGTGGACGAGTAAAGCACAAGAGAGAAGCTTCGATACTGGGCAATATTTTACTTATTGATCAAGCATCATCTCCCAATATATCCATCATTAATCATGGCATATTAGAGCTCTTTGTTTTCCAGCAGAGCCAGATGTACCTGCATCCTACAAAACTACAGGAATCATGTTAATATCCAGCATAACCAAGTTAGCAGTTGTGAAGTGCCAAAGAGGTTAACATCAGTGTGAGTTGGCTGATTACAAAGATTAGATTACATTAATGTTATTCACTGGAGGAAAGTGTTTCTGCAGGAAGATAAGGTATACAAACAGCACAACACAGAACAAAAATAAGACATGTTGACATGTCTCAGTAAGAAAAGAGAATGTGTAAATAATGGTGCCTTCAAATGAAACTCGTGAGCTCGTGTTTACAACGTGGAAAGTCGTGTACACGTTATGCTCGGCGTTCAAATGGTTAAGTCGTGAGAACACCGCTTCTAAGCAACGTCAAAATAACGTTACTGTCTAACAATTTAGCAAGCTAGCAAGTGCGTAACATAATGCAGGAAATGCAAAGGCATAATGACAGAGGGAAAAGATGAGGCCGTTGGGAATATCAACATTTTCCTCAGAAATATTATAAAATTACGAAGAAAAACAACATAAGATTAAAATTACAATATATTTACTTATTATGCACCGAAAAAATGAACTTCCATGGCCTTCGCCATTTCTGACAACGTCAACAAACACGTCACAACTCGTGAACTCTGAGCTTTCAGAAACTTTCCCTTTACAAGGTCGTGAATACCACAAGAGGGGTGCGTTCATATGGACTCTTCTCGTGAACACGGTAAACACGATCCCATTTGAAGGCACCATAACAAGATAATGATATTTAGCGGCTTCATATTCCGGGTTGTGCTGTTGTGCATGCCAACTCACGCAGAGAAAGAGACGCTGTTGGTGTACAGCTGCTCGACAGAGCCATTATGTGGGCCTGTATTCAGAGGAGACACGCTCACCTTGCTCCTCAGCAGCCCTCCGCTGTGGTGCTCCGGCGTGCTCCTCTCCGACGACGGCTTGGCTTTCTCCTTATTGTTGCTGGAGTCGTTGTCTTTGATGATGTCATACTGTCGGCAGAACAGGGCAATAACAGCTGCCGGGAGGTGAGAGATGGGCACATGTGCAACACACAAACACACACACGCACACACACACAAACGAAGAGAGGAATTCAGTGGTGAGGCAGCAACTGTCACTCACAGACATGTCACCACTTCCTCTAACTGAGCACGCTGAAAGGCCATGTGGATAATGGCATTCTGCTCCCAAGGGAGTGTGATGGCGGTGCCTTTATCTCAACGCTTGGAAGACAGTAATTCTCCATGGAGTTTGCTTTGCTACAATATGCAATCTGCCAGATGCAGCTCTGCCTCCAGTTTGGATAAGCACTATATGCTCACAATTAACGTCCTTGCTTCACTGACGTTATGCATTTCTATGAGAATGATATCATTAAATATTCAGAAACTGACACCGAGTTCTGGTAATGACGACAACTAGGGAGCTGGGAGAAATGGAAGCGTATAGCGTAACTCATTTCATTAACACATTATTATTCATGCTCCATGTAAGTGCTCTGCAATATTGCAGCTACATGTCATTGTCTCTTTGTAGCAGAGAGACATTCATGGTATAGGCGTTTCCATCCGGTTTGTTTCGAGGTTAAATTACAGCAGCGTTTGTGTAATTTGAGAAGGGATTTGTCTGCATTTAAACGGCTTATTACAGTTTATTGTTATGCTGTTTTGAATGATGACCTTTTCCTCAGCAAAAATGTCAGCTGCTCTGCAGATTTTGTGAAGTTTTTTTAAGGTCTTCACACCATTTTTATGCATTTTTTCAACCAACAGACCCTCACGACACAGAAAGGTTATGCAATATGGCAGATGAGATTGCATCGTATTAAAGCAATTAGCTGATTACTTTATAATTCCATTTACTTTTTTCAGACCTAGACCAGGCAGCGGAAATTAACAGAGATAAAAGATAAAAGGAAAAACAACAAATAAATTGAATAAGAAACAGGAAAGAGCTGCAGAAGTAAACACAACTATCTTTTGTAGATTGTGATCATTTGAAATGCAGGGAATAAGCTGACTTTAAAGAGGACTGGCTGCAAATGAGCAGTCCATTACGAATGCGCCACATGAGGAGTTTTTATGCTTTCACTCCCACTCGTCACAGCCTCCGTGTTGCTTTCTCTCATTAGTATTATTTAACATCTCACTCTGGTGCTCGGGGGTGGGAAACCCCCGCTTCTGGCAGCCTGTCAGTTATGCCACTTCTCATTGTGCCTCAACACTTCATTAATCAGCACACTTCCTCGTAGGAGTAGAAACTCCTACATCGATGGAGAGCTTAGATGCAGAGAATGCTCAGAGAAGCGTGATGCTGTTGGTTTGACATCTCCGTCGCAAAAAAGCCTAAAAAGGGGACGAAACGTTCTGAGTTGGCAGATTAATTTTTCAGTCAGACTCGGGTTTTTGGACTTTAACTTCCACTTAACAGGGATCCTAAAGGTCTTGTCCTGGATGACTGTCCATTTATTAGCGTCTTATGGATTGTTGCGTCAACGTATGGAATCCAATTATCTTTTAGCTTATTTAGCAGGAATTTAATGTAATTTCACCATTGACAACAACTAATCAATACTATCTTGTGCTTTGCATTGGATTTATAGATATTAGACAATATTGAATTTCCAATCAGGCCATTAATAACTCTTAAAAGATATAAGGCACATTGAGGTACGTGTTACTGTGACAGCCCAAAGGACTAGGAGCTTATTATAGAGACAGTATATTATATTTCCTTGAATATATTTACTTAAAGCTTCAGTAGGCAGAAAGTGTTTGGCATCTTTGGACAAAAAAATCCATAATAACCTTTGAGCATATTGTAATTCAAGTGTTCTGAGAGATAACTAGACTTCTCCACCTCCTCATGGCTCTGTTTTCAGGCTTTAAAAAATCGAACCCGTGACGGGAGACTTTGGCCAATCACAGGTCATTCAACAGAGACAGCTGTCAATCACTCGCAAACTCCGATCAAAACAGTCAAACTAGGCAGCGCTGATCAAATATGAATCAATATTCTGTTACTGTAATGCCTATTTCTCGTCTCAAATGTTTCTAGAAACACTTGTAGTGTACTGTTTAGCTGTAAAATGACAAAGTTTGCTCCAGCTGGTGGGCGGTGCTTGGTATTTCCTCAACTGATCTCAACATGGCTGCCGGCTCACAAACTTTCTCATTTAACAGCTAAACAGTACACTACAAGATTTAAAATTGGAATTCACGAGTGATTGACAGCTGCTCAGAGACGGCAGGCTCCAGCTCGGCTCTGATTGGTTGTTTTCCTCCGGTCTGTGAAATCTTGCAGACGCAATTAGGAGCACCGGAGGACACAGAGGCACATGATTTTTTTTTTCAGATTACCTGTCTCATGCACTACTGTCAAGTTATAGTGACCGTTTTATAAAAATAGCTTTTTTAATCATATTTGCTCCATTTATACCGACTGCAGCTTTAAGTGTTTTTACTCTCCTTTCACTTTGATTTCTTTCTCTTAAGACTGAATTATTATTAACCACACACAGATAGCAAACCTACCTGCCCACATGACCAAGACCACCACAATTATGATCATCTCTCCTGTTTGTAGATGCCGGGACTTGTCCAGGCCCTGCACAGTGGGGTCATCTATAGGATAGAGCACAGACAGGTTAGCTTCAGACAACACAGACTCCTAAACACTGAGTACTGAACATTTTGTCCTTCCCTTTATTCATATGGAAGTGACAACATATGAAATATATTGGGCATTAATATTCTCTCCAATAGAACAAAATCACAAACAAGTATTGAATTGAAACACCTTGACTTAGTGTCAGTAAAACTGAACATTATAACCTTCACAAAAGTAGAGCTACTTTACTGGATTTCCTGATAATGTACAATAAGATCTTAAACTCACATTATGTCAATAAGGACTGGCTAAATTGGATGCTCACTTTATTGCTCATGACTGTTATGCCATTTAACAAAAATTGTAGAAGTCAGAAAAATGTGCTGGGCATTACCACAAATCAGTCCTGTAGCATTAATCCTCCTTTAAGTGGATTGACTATGGGCCTATTTCCACTCTGCAAACTATCTCTTAACCCGCATGGATGGAACTCTTCCAGAGCGCCACTTTTCCCAATTGCCTCTTTTAGTGCATTAAGTTGTCAAGAAACTGGCATCTAATGCCAGATTGTCAGCTCTCTTCGCATGATCGCTATTACCGATTGGGGTCAATTATACTGCCACGTTTTTTAAAATCTTGTTAGTCGTGCGCACAGGAATGTGAGTGGGGAAGGAGTACATTATAGTAGAAATTTAAAAGATAACCTCAAATCACAGAAAAGTGCTTGATATTTATATGTATTAAAGGTACAGTGTGTAGGATTTGGCGGCGTCTAGCGGCGTGGTTGCAGATTGCAACCAAGTCTGCGGTAACGTGAGCCGCCGAGTGCAAAATTGTGGTAACGTCATTCGCCTCACTCAGAGGCCATCCTACCATAATAACACTACTTTAGGAGCAACGGAAGTCAGACAGCGGCTGGTGGTACTACGATTTGTGCACTCTGTGGCTCACAATACCGTTAGTGCAAGCCTCTCACAACTTTCCACATATACTTCTGTTTTATATGAATCATTTAGATTGTCAAACGTTTGTCTTTTAAGTTGGGAACACACCGACCCCGACATCAGAGAACTAGCAGCGACGAAGGCCGCCTGTTGCGTTGCCTCACGTCGCCTTTGTTTTGGCCGACAAGTTGTACCCGAACACACCGCAAAGACTACAGGCGACGGCCAGTTAGCACGTATGTTCTGTGCCTGCGTGTGATGAAATAACTCTCCCTACCAGCAGGTGTGTTAGTCCGTATTCGTCATTCAAAAAGCAAAACTGGAAGACTGAAGACGGCAGATAAACAATCCGTTGTTATGATACGTACATGAAACAAAGCAGTGTTTGCCGACCATTTTCACACCACTCTCACTCACCACTTAGCTTCATTCCAGATGGCCATGTCGCTGTGAAAATATCTGTGTATTGGAACGATCAGATGAAATGAAGATGAAAAATGAGAAGAGTCTTCTGTGTTTTTCCTCTTGACTCTACTTGTTGGCTTGCTTTCCTCACGTCCGTTTCGCTTTTCGTGCACTGATTCGTTTAAGCTGAAAAGCCAATCAGAGTGATTTCTCTCACCGACGGGCGCCACTGCCGATTCAACATGGTGAATCGGCCGAAAAACCTCCAACACGGGCAGACTAGAGCCATTGGTGCGGGACACATAGAAAAAACTAGGGCGACATACGCTCACCGACGGCTCCAAACTTAACGACAGCCGACCGTCAGCTTGTTGTGTCAGGGCCTTTAGTCTGACTGAAAAAAAAACTCAGAAATCAGCCCCTTGTATTAGCTATTAGCTAACAGTGTGGGATCATCTTGATACAAGCATGTCGATTTCTTGACGGCACAAAACACTGGAAATAAACCTACATGACTGCAAGGATGAAGATATTCACTTGAGTCGACAAACAGACTGCTGAAGCTTCACTTTACGACTGAACTGTTGAATGCATTTTAGCTGTCAATTTTCTCCCCTCTCTCTCACAATGTAGTTGCTTCACAGCCAGTGTGAAGAAGAGAAACGATTACAGCAACCAACTCTTTCAACATATGACAAGTGCGTGTTGTAAGATAAACTTGGAAAAAATCCCAACCGATCCTTTGATTGTGTCTCCTCATTGCACAGTGAGCTCTAGAGTTGATGTCAGGCTGCACATTACGCTTAAATGCCAGGTCAGGACTCGGGTCAGCGCCAAGTCCGACTGGTGGTCCTGCGAGATTCTCTCCAGTTTAATAACCCCACATCTCCTCTATCTGTCTGAACCCAACCAACTGAATAAGAAAATATTTCTGCATATATGAAAGTTTTGTAGAGTTATGTCTCTGCATAGAGAAACTACTGGTAGAATACTGTTTCAGTAATGAATTTAATCTTTGAGGCTTCTGTATTCTGCAAGACTTAACCAACTGAACTTCTTGCTCTTGTTTATTGTTTTCTAGTTGATCTAATGACCCTACTTAATTAAAAAAGTGCTTTGGTACATGCAGACTGTGCAGCATGCTGATATACAGTATGTGTGTATTTGTTGCAATAGGTTTCATACCACAGAGTGAGTGAACAGAATTTCCAGTTGACCTGAATAGCATGTCCTGCTGCTGTATATCATACATATTTCATGTTGTGGCACCACACTCTAATATGCCGTGTGATTCTCTGCTCGCCTCTGGTGCAACCAAAAAGTTTGTGTTCAAATAATTAGTCGACCTTCCTTCTGCTCACCCCGAATCCCACGCTGTTGTTTGTTGCTGTGAACTGTGTCGAGAAACCGTGTAACAACACACTAGGGTGGTGTCCCGAAGATGCATCATGTGATTTATTCCTGCGTTATGTCTCCTAGAAACTGAACAATTTAAAAACACAAGTTTCCCAGCTGCCTTAAACATGAGTTAAACCAGAGTTTTTTTTTCAGCCAAGGACCACTTATAAGATAGAGAATATACCGGGGCCTTCCTCATGTATTTCCCTTGGGATAATTTGATGTAGCGTATTTTTTACACCTCTATAATCTTAGTTATGTGAAAGAACAACACAAGAGAAATGTATTAGAAAGATATTAAACATGTATTATTTGCATTTTCTAAGAGTTATAGATTTGTTGGATTATAACATAATCTATGAACTATTACACCAACCTGATCGTCAGAAAAAATGTTTGGATTGTGCATTTCTGCAAACCAGGGATACGTTCAATGTCGACATTTCTGAACCAAAAAAAAGTTTCATAAATACATTTTATATCAGTCTCGTATCACACTTGCAGAAACACACAATGCCACATGGTTCATGTTGTGAAACGATTGGTTAGGTTTAGGCAACAAAACTACTTGTTTAAGGTTGGAAAAAACATCATGGTTTGTTAAAATAATAATGTACCAAAGTGACATAACAACGTAACTAGTGTAAATAAATAACTACAGGACTTAGTGGACTTTCTTACATAATGTTACGTAAAAAGCGTAAAGCGACGGGACACGAACAGCGGTCTCCTGGGGGAAAGTCCTGTGTTTGTTTGACCCATCCACCACACCTAGGGGTGTAAAAAAATATAGAAAAAATTGAATATTGTGATATTATGTTCTGTGATACTGTATTGATTCTCAAAAACACTGTATAGATTTTTAATGAATAGTTTCCATGCAAAGATTAACTCAGTCAATACTTTATTTTATTTGCAAAGAGATGTGCCCTCTCAAAGTAGTGCTAAGATGTTGGATGTTACAGGCACTGTGATAAATGCAGATTCCACTGTTCTGATTGCAAAAGAAATGTCAACTTTTTTTTACTTGATTTTATGAATATGGTGGTGTGTGCTTTATACTATGACAATTTTCCTAAAATTAAATTAAAAAAATCGCAATATATTGAATCGTAACCCCTGTATCATGATATGTATCGTATCACCAGATTCTTGCCAATACACAGCCCTACTCCCGTCCACCAGTAGAGGACGTTTGTGCTTGTTATACTCATTATTATTTATTATTACGGTCACTCTATATACTTTTTGACTTAATTGCTGTGACCAAATGCAAAAACGTCCACATTCAACGAATCCATGGTTTGCAGAAACGTACAATCCAAAAAAAAAAAATCCTGGCGACTGGGCTGATTAAGAAGTAAAATATTATTCGTTGAACTATGAAGCCTTTTGTAAAAAAAAAAAAAAAATGATGATATGATAATTTAAATGAATGAATCTGAAAACTTTCCACGGACCCCCTGGCAGAGTGCCACGGACCCCTTGGGGTCACCAGACCCCACTTTGAAAATCACTGAGTTGAACTACACTTGAGTACAGTGCAGTAATACCTTATATGTAACATGAACTAAAGATGGAAAATTGTGATTAAAGTCAAAAGAATATTTTGCGAGGAGTGTAGCGTACCTTTGTCTCAGTGCTGGTAATGGGAGAGCCTATAGGTGTAGCTCCTGACTCAGCAGAGACAGCTTGGCATCTCTTTGATGTATCACACAGTAATTGTGTCTAAGGGGACCACCTACCTAGTTAGATTTGACTGCTCAAGGCATCCATCCTTTGAAAATATTCCTTTCCTCTCCTGTGTGAAACACTTTGACAGCTCAGTGGCAGCAGGTAACATTTTTAGCGGCTTAATTTCTTTCGGTTGGGAATGAATTATATAACGTATTTGGAGATTTGTGTATTGACTGTGGCATCACTTTTCATGCAAATGAATATAGCACGGTCATTTCCCCACTTCTATCATAGACCTCTGTCTGTAAGCAAAAGAGAATCACCTACAGTATACAGTAATTGATCTTACATTGTAAATCCCTTATATTTTAAAAAGTCCCTTCATTATGCTGGAATTATACCTCAGTGGAATGAATTCTATTTGAGCTCTTCAGAAATATGTTTACTTTGCAAATGCACGTACATTGCTAAATTAATGGAATACTAATAAACTGCCGACACACAACAAAATTTTTTCTTAAAAAAAACCCTGCTCCTCTGACAACAACACAACATATCTCACTCTTGAAGGGCAGGCAAAGCACACAATTATCCTCTGATTGAAAGCTTTCCATGGAAATAATGAATTTGAAATAGACTTTGGAAAGACATATTGATCCTGGGGAAGAAAAAAAAAAATCCACAGTAGCCTATTTAAATTCAAATTCTCCAGCAACACGTATATCTTGCCAGGAAATGCTTTATAAAAAATAGATTGATTCTGAATCTGGCTGGGGCCAGGTATACATTCAGTTGCATATGCACAAATCACATTATCAAAGAGAATTGCATTTAGGAAAAAATAAAAGCATTATTGATTCATGGGTGTCATAGCTCTGGCTCTTGGGAATGCCTGGAATATACCGCAAATCAATTTACTTTCAATAGCACGCACTTGGCTGTGACAACGGATCCCTGAAATGGCTCTGTGATGCTGCAGCCAACTAGATTAAAAAGCCTTTTTAAGGAACAATGGTCAGCAGCAAGTTCCTGAACAAAAAATGTCACATTACATTAAGGTGCATTAAGATTTATGACAGATGCATTTGTTGCTATTTTAGGAGGAAACTTTGTAAACATCCTTTCAGAGAGGGCAAAAGCTTGTTAAGAGACAAATTTAATTTTCTGAAGAAAAAAATGGAAATTCTTTTTCAGATGTTGTGAATTAATATTGTGGCTAAAAGAGGTGTCTCAAATGAGTATGTAGGAGAATTTAAAGGGCCAGTGTGTAGCATTTCAGGGGATCTATTTATTAAATTGAATAGAATATTAATAACTATGTTTTCATTAGTGTATAATCACCTGAAACTAAGAATCGTTGTGTTTTTATTATCTACATAGGAAGCGGGTCCTCTTCACGGAGTCCGCCATGTTGCTCCGCCATGTTTCTACAGTAGCCCAGAACGTACAAACCACACAAACAAAACACTGGCTCTGGAGAGAACCTTTCACATTTTTACGTTACCTGAAGGCCAATTTAGTTCTCCGACACATTTGTGAAAATGCAGTAACTTGAGCCACAGAGTGCAAAACCGTGGTACAGCCAGACGCCGTCTGACTTCCGTTACTCCTAAAGTAGTGTTGTTATAGTAAGGATGAGCTCTGAGCGTGGCCAACGGCGTTACCACGTTTTACGGCTCACGTTACCACTGCCTTGGAATGGGAGGAGTAAGTGGAGGGCTTCTCAGTTGGTTGCAATCTGCAACCACACCACTAGATGCCACCAAATCCCACACACTGTACCTTTAATTTGTGTAATTGATGTAGTAAAAGTACATTTACAAAAGAATATTTATTCTGCTTTTTGTGGAATGGGTGAAAGTGTATAAGAAACAAAAAAAGCTGCCATTTCTTCCCATTGAGAGTGATCCAACCCACAGTTTACTACAACAAAAATCAGCTTGCCACAACATTGCACTTGATGACATGATTCTGATGTCCAGGGATGGTATCTTATCTTATCTTTGTAGCAGTTTATACATGATTGAAAACACAAATAAAGCGTCAAACATTTAGCATGCATGCATGTTTTTATCCTACTCCTTGCTCAAGTAAACTCCCTGAACCAGGGTGTATAGTGGAGTTGAAGTATTAGCTTAACTGATGTAAATAAAGTGAACATTTTTAGGATATGTCTCTATCTCTGAAGTACTATTAGTTATGTGTTGTTGCTGCTTTTGTTGTGGTTTACTTACATCACTTTAAGGCTGCGTGTAATTTTGTTTATGTTGTTTTTACTGTTAATGAGGTTACTGTGTTTGTCTTTGTAGTCATTCAGCTCAGAGTCTTTATCTGAAACTGGGATATAAAACGATATCGGCTGTCTATTAAAGGACTGTTACGGTCACAGCTGCTATGTGGATTTTTCCAAGGTGATGTGTGCATTAGGTGTGCGTCTTCAGTCCACACTAAATTTGCAGACAACATCAGAGTGAAAAATATACGACGACACAGAGCCAAACATGAAAAGAGAAGTTGAGTAATAAACTTGACGAGTGTTACGTAAAGAAACTTGATGTGATTGGACTTTGAAACTGGGGCATGAGAAGTCAGCAGTGCTGGCATTAGATTTATGGGAAGCTGACACTGATTGCTTCTACACTTACTAAAAAAACAAACTCCCACAAATTAAGCTTATTCACTGAGTGGGCTGTTTTCTGACACACTTGGATGACTCCTGATTAATGTTGCCCAGTGAGTCTTGAAAAAGTGGTAAGGCACTGACCATACGTCTTTTCATGCTCAGCACTTTATTTAGATATTTGTCGTTAGTTACGTTTCTAAAATCCAATGCTTTTGACATCAAATATAAGTACAGTTTCCAGAGTATTTAATGTAAAGCAATGGGGTCTGTATTAGGCTAATGGACAGTGTGCAGGCTCTTGTGTTGAACTTGAGCCTGGATTAGTTTCTTTCTTTTTCGTCGATCTTGCCAGCTTAACTAATGGTACCAAACCTGAGTCAGCTGAAGGGAAACGTCTTATGATTCACTTGCATCAGCACTTCCTATATTCACAACCTCACCCCAAACCATAAGATAAAAAAATGTTTGAAGTATCAGGCCTGTTTCTAGACCAATGTCAAATGCAAGCCGCCATTATTTTAAGAGTTAATGTGTTTGTCTCATCCCAGAAGATTTGCAAAGGAATGACACTTCCCAGCTGCTTATGCATAATAAAAAGCAAATAGCTTTTTCTCACACTGTCCTCATCTGTGTGCTGTAAGAAATTGAGAGCTACTGAAGCTATTGTCTATTGGTCACGGTCTTCATATTTCCTCCAGCCCATGAGCCCAGACGCTGAATCCAAAGTGCTTCAGAGTGTGTCAGAATCCTGATTAGGCACCCGGAGTTGCATAAATTCAGAGGAGCTTGCCTGCAGCCATGCTTGAAGAGTCTGTCAATAATGAATTGGTCTCTAGGAGGAGAAAATAAACCTGCGTAGAGCCCCCTCAGAGAGAGACTTTGTGAAAGGAGGCTTCAGGTTACCTGCACTTATGTGGCCACTGGCCTTTACTGTGCCTCATTTTCAATGGGAGCGTGCTTAAAAGCATTCAACAGCCAGGAGGAGGCTTTAGAGCAACGGCAGGAAAAGCATCTGTAATGGGTTGCTCCTGTCTGTGCCTCGGGGGATAAAGCCTGTGGCTGCACACCATGTAGTGTAGAATTAAAAGCCGAGCATTGTGTTACATAACAGAGTGAGGTGAAACACTGTGAAAAGGTTGTTGCATTGACCTATTGTGACCTTATAAACGTTATTGTTGACTTGAGGAGAGACTCTAACACTAACACAATACCTGGCAGTTAAATGATCATTGTGTTAATATTAACAAATCCCATAAAGACACCAAAACACATAACAAATTTATCCTACTAACAAGTGTTGCCGGTGTATTCAAAGCCTGATCATATAGCTTATATCTCTGTGCCATGGAAATACATTATCATTAAAACACTATTAAAACCACATAACAGAGTCACAGCGCTGCACTGGGTCAAATTTCTTCACTATAATGAACATTTCATTTGAAACATCTCCACATTGCATTTTTAAATTCTAATGACAAATGTCACTCAGTGCAGCCTTGTTTTGTGTTTTTAGCCATGCTAGCAGCATATCTCACAATATCTCAACAGCTATTGGATAGATTGCCATGAAACTGGGCACAGTACAGTGGACAACCTCCGGGTCTGAAAAGTGAAGCCAATGAGGAAGTGCCTTAAACTTGCATTCTTTCTAATAGCCAGCAGGGGCGACTCCTCTGGTTGCAAAAAGAAGTCTATGAGAAAATGAACCTACTTCTCAATTGATTTATTACCTCAGTAAACATTATAAACATGAGTTTATGGTCTCAATAGAAGTTTCAAAACTTCTTCAATACAGCATGATGTTCATTTAGTAAATTATGGTTCCATTTAGTCTAAGATGATAAAGCAGGTCATGCTTTAGGGCGTAGCTACCTTGTGATCGACAGGAAGCTACCACGGCGTTGTCCGGTCTGGGAGTTGTCCCCATTTTCATTTTACAATTTTAACCCTTTCACAGTGTGTTTTCAGTTCATGAAAGTAAATTGTAACATTTTGGTCACCTAAGAATGTCTTATTCAGGCTTCGGTTGTACTTAGCTCCCCCCTCTCGTGTCACTTCTGGTTGCAAAAACCAAGATGGCGACGGCCAAAATGCCGAACGCAAGACTTCAAAACGTCAGTCCACAAACCAATGGGTGACTACACCCACTCCTTAAATACAGTCTGTGGTACACTACTGACATTCATGGTCATCAGAGAGTGAATCGTAATAGCCTTGGTGATCTCTTGACTTTTCACGTACAGCAGTGCCATCATCAGGTCAACATTTTAATTTGCCCGATATTTTGGGTTGTGACCAAATACCTGCAAAACACATGGCATTCCTATCAGCCTCAACTGTCCTTTACGTTTAGTGCTAATTACCAAATGTTAGCAGGCTAACAAAATAAACTAAGATGGCAAATATTACTAAACATTAGCATGTTAGTTTTATAAAAATAATAATAATGGAGTTCCGTGGCAAGGAGCTATAAACTATATATGTGGCCACACAAACAATACTTGTTAGCAGGATAGATTGTTGGTTTTAGTTTTGTTAAAATACTTTATGATGATAATAAAAAGATAATGCCAGCCTTATCCTTCAATTTTGAAAGGTGTGTTAGTATTGAGGTAACATGAGTCACTACTCTTTGAATCACGCTCTATTATTGACCTTGAACACAGACAGAAAGACTTTTTTTTTTCAAAGGAACTTCACCATAGGTAATTGTCAATACCTGTACGTCAGAGCAGCCTACCTTGATTGGAGCTGTTGGAGGGGAAGCGGTCTGTCTTCTTGAGGGTGCGAAAATGGACTTTCTTGCTGGCTTGGCTCTCCCCATAGAGGCCGATTGACTGGACCTGGATGATGTAGTCCGTTTCCTCCTCCAGGTCCCAAAGGACACAAGAGCGGCTGGTGGTGTTGACTTCACGAATGAATCGCTGCATGTGTCCGTCCTGCCTCTAGGGATTGGAAGAGGGATAATCAATACAGTGGTCAATGAGGTGATCAAGGTTGACCAGCCCTGCAAATGTGTCCCTGAGGAAGCCACTCTCCACTGTAAAAAGTCTTTTAGTAAGAATTTCATCTTTACAACAGCATAAAAAGCTAAAAACAATCATGCAGCCTATGGGCCATGATAATGTGAGACGGAGGTGACCAACCAGAGAACATTCAAGGTGCTGGAGAACGACATGCTGAGTACTTTATTATGTTAACAGTTGGCAATTTAGTTTCGCCATATGGAGTCTTGACGGTGGAGTCAATATTCTGATTAATTTTGACTGCGAGTGTCTTGCATCACAAGCTTTGAGAGTTTGTCTTTGACCTTTCAGAGTGTTATTGGAGCAATCAGGACCTAAAGCTGTGAGAATGATTCCTCCTGCTTGCATGCAGAGCTCTCTTCTTAGTGTGTCTCTAGCAGTGGCTTTGGGCCAGATGTCTGTTTTTATGGCCATGCTTGACTGACAGATCTGATTAAAAAAGCTCATTATTCTCTGTAAACAATGGATAATGGAATTATTAAACCAAACATGTTCAAATTCAGCCGCATAACATAACAAACAGCCGTTTGGGTGTCGTATACAATCCATCAGCCGCACTGATAGCAAAGTTAAATGGCTGCGTGATATCTTGAGATGCATAAACACAATTCCAGCAGCATATGACATTTAGTCATTCAGTGTTAGCATTCATTGGTTTTCCTATTTTAAGCCTTTGAAATAATTTTAGCCTAAAAAAATGCAGTTTGGCAGCTTCACATAGTCCCGCTGCACCCCTTGTTTTCTCTTGACAAATCGACCGTGCCAAGTTTTATTCTGACTCCAAGCTTGAAGGCAAGATTTAGTCAGCCTTTGTGCATGCTAAGCAAAGCTTTAAGGGTTTCTTAAGAATACACATAAACACATCTTTATTCACCCGGGATCTTGTGCATATGTGCTACTTCTTACTCAGTATGCTGGACAAACTCGTGATACGTTGTGAGGTGTTTGCTGAGCACACATAATCTCCTCTATGGACTTCAGTCAGCGAATATATTATCATTTCATTGTCCGAAAAATGTGTTTTCAGTCGCCCATACCCATTTTTAATCTCAACCCGTTCCACAGGCTGTCACGAACTGTGACAGGGTAGGAAATGGGTTCCAGGTGCACCTCTTCATACTGGCTGCGTGGTGTGCCAACAAAATTTCAACAGGATGTGATGAAGGCTCAGTGCCAAACCACAAATGGCTGTAGCCAAAAATAAAAATAGTGCAATTTTCTCTTTTTTTGGGGGGGTTGTCCTGCTAACCTGTCCATAGTCTCGCTGATTTACATCACATGTTTAGGACTTACCTGTTGCGAGATCGAAAAGCCAATTATTATATCTCCCTCTGGAACCTCCCAGGATACAGTTGCCGAGTCGGCCCGCAGGTGCATGACGGACACATTGACAGGAGCTGGTGGCCGGTCTGAAAGGAAACAGAGGGGTCTGTTAATCCACCCACTCCTCTAGATATTAAATTATCCATGCCATATGTGTCCACACTGCACCTGGGAAGTCTCAAGCATTGTGTTGGCACTCTGAACTCAGTAATACAGTCATACATTAACGTTATAGCAGCATCAAACTGTCGTCTCCAACTAAATCTCAGCCTATAAATCAAACAGTTGGCTATTAACACATTAGTTGTTTACAGACAACACTCAACCTAACGTGATTCTATTAAATATGTATAGAAGTCTGGATAAGCATTATCTGGCCACTGTGTTGGACGAGGGAAGTCTGGATAAGCATTATCTGGCCACTGTGTTGGACGAGGGAAGACTGAAGAGACATTTCTAAAAACTCTGTGGATGTATAATTAAAAAAAATTAATATTCGTCCACATAAAAATGTTATCAATAAGCCCTTTAAAAACTAAATATTAGAACTCTAATAGAGCAATATTTGTAATGTGTACTTTTGAGGATAGGCCACTGATAACAACACATTACTGTATCAATTCCTCTGACCAAACAATTAGATTACAAATGAGTACATTAAAAGTAAACACCTCAGTTAACTCATCTAACCATTTAAATAAACTGCTTGCTTGCTTGTTATTGTTAATCTGCAGAATTAGTAAAAAAATCACAGATATGTATCAATTTTTCACGTTTTCCCTGCTTCCCTCTAAACAGCCTTTTCTGTCGACCCGACCAAAGTAACCACTGTGTCTATTTCATGTCCACCTCCCTCAGACAGGGTTACGTTTCTTCACCCTGTCACTTTGCAGCCATCTATCTTGATTTGGTTGCCGGTGGAAACGCTGATTGCAAAGTGGGACAAAAGCCCGCGAAGCAAAAGGCAGGAGAAACCGAGTGCGACAGATCTAATAGAGGGCCGCGTACGGCTTCACAGTCTCCAAGCAATCGCTCGGGTCAGATGGATAGGCGAGATGGGATTGGCCTGGAGGACATCCTCAGGGCTTTTGTCGTTAACGTGGGTCTAATGGACTTTGTGTGTTGTTGCAGAAAGTAACTGAAGCAATGTTGAGAGGGTCAAGTGAGTTGAGCTGTCACATATGTGAAAAATAATGAGAAAAAGAATAGTCTCTTATGGGGATGGCATCGGAGAAGACAATACTTAAACGCTTTTCCTAATGAGATGTAACTACAGTATCACAGTTGCTCTTTAAGTACCAGTCGTAAGATTTTCAGTCACAGCTGTCTGTAGCAGTTCATTACAAAGAGAGTGTTAATTGACAGTTGTACAGTCAATTTGTATTTCAAACGCTTCTATTAACTCATGGAGCACGGGCGTAATAACCCATAACACAGTTATCTTGAGATGAGAGCCAAAGGCATGTGCAGTACAGGGACAATATTTCATCCAAAAAGTGCTCTTGAGAGAGAGATGAAACACGAAATGATGAAATCGGGAGCTATTTCAAATGATTTGCCGTTTTCTAGCTGGGTCCCTCTCACATCCCTCTCCTCTTATCTCCCAGTGTCTCCTCTTTTATCTCTCCCTCTCTTTCGCTTCTTGCACTTCTGTCTGTTTTTTGTTTTTTTTTTATCTCTGAGGCGATCAATGACGGCCTCCGTGTTCGGTGCAAAAGGTGACATTGAGGCAGATCTAGAGACCCTCGGGTCAGACGAGGCGATCGGTCTCTCTGCCTCAGAGCCTTGTGGCATTATGAACCACAGGACAAGGGGGGTCAAGGTCAAACACAGGCACGGCGCTCGGCTCCTCGGGCTCATGACACGCTCGGAGATTGGTTTGTGGAGGTGAGCGAACGAGATGAACAGGGGTTAGAGAGCAAAAGAGAAGATTAATGTTCCAACTGTAGAGAGAGCGGGGAGAAAAGAGGGCTCGGCTGTTGGTAACACTGGTATAAAGAGGTTAAGAGGTCACATCCGTCTCATTTCGTCCATTAAATGAGAAGATTATTTATGGAAGCAGGTACTACCTAAGTGTTAAGATAGACGTACAGAGGGTTAAGAGGGAGAGCGAGTCACATATAGTATACATTGTCCTTGATCTTTGGAGAGCTATGTGGAATGAGTCACACATATTCTTACAATAATGGCTCCTGTGTCCTTGTGTTTGATAATTTTGTGTCATGAACATTTGATGATCATGCAAATGATCTTATAATTGAATCAGTAATCTTACATCACAACGTGCTGGGCCACTAATTGGCTAAAATCTAACAAAGCTAATCAACAAATTGCATAATTGACCCACCAAGATTACATTTTTCTCTTCATATCTCACAGTGAACAGCCTTGTATTTCCTAAAAGCCACACAATATTCTTGCAACTGCCTCATCTCCAATACACGCATTGCCCAAAAATAACAAGGATATTCATTTGTTTTGGATAAAATCTGACAGTTAAACACTATGAGGCTGAGATTGCCGTCAGCACATGTCGTACAAGTGCACTCGCTTCAGAATCAGGTGCAACATTTATCTAAGACGGGACACGTTCATTTCTCCCAAAGCTCATTGTCCTTTAGGTAATGGGGGTTACAGACGAAAAAAAGCAGCCAGTAACCATGATGCATTGTCTGCGGCTCATTTAATGGTGATGGAGCAAGTGACGGTTCAGTTGAAGCAGGCCATGAATCATCACTAATGTATGTAATAAGAGCCCTCTTCATGTATGATGTTGTTGCCATGCAGGCAGTTGAGCAGGAGAGTATTTTCATCTGGGTAACGTGACTTTTTGGACTGTAGAACATAAAGATTTCTATGAGATGAAGCCAACTGAAACTAATGTTGTTGTATTAACTTATATCATATTTTAGAAGCTCACTATAAATAATAAAAAAAATGTTGGCTCATGAGCAAGGGGTGTAAGAAAATATCGATACACTTGAGTATCGCGATATTATGTTTTGTGATACTGTATCGATTCTCATAAACACTTTATTGATTTTTAATTAATAGTTAAATATAATATATATATATATATATATATATATATAAAGTCTGTATATACAGTATATATGTATACAGTATATGTATATATGTGTATATATATACATATATATATATATATATGTATATATATACTGTATATAGATATGTGTATATATGTATACATATATAAATATATATGTATGTATATGTGTGTATACAGTATATGTATGTATATATGTATGTATATGTGTGTATATATAAAAAAGTCAACTTTTAAAAACTTTTTTTTATGCATATGGTGGCGTGTACTGTATACTATGACAGTTTCCTAAAATTAGATTTTAAAAAATCGCAATATATCGCCTTGCTTATACAGTATCGCAATATATTGAATCGTAACTCCTGTATCATTATACGTATCGTATCGCCAGATTCTTGCCAATACACAGCCCTATCATGAGCAGACAACAGATAATAACGGGATTTTCTAAAGTAAATATTTTTATTGATGTGAAGTCCAATCCTCCCCCTCTAGCTTGTATGATATCCCCTTCTGCACAAGTGTCATTGTGGATACTTCAATATTTGCTATTGGCCACGTGTCCTCCCGGGTAAGCCCCACTCCACACAACGCCTTATGTAAGATCTGAGATCAAACAGCAATAGGTCACGGTGGCCGAGGCGTGCGTCAGTGCAAACAAATGGTAAGACCCTCTTGGGATGTGGGCACACTGCCAGGATGAATCATAGCGTGTATAGCCAAAGCCCAGCGCATTAGCTACTCCCCATCTAACCGGAGTGCACAGAGAGAGATAGTGAAAGTGCTGGTGGATCTCTGAATGGCTGACGAGCCACGTGGAAAGGAGCCCAGTTTGATTTGTTAGAGCGAGGTATCTCGTGGTTTGCCCTCTATATTTGCTTGCAAAGCACAATAGCCCAGTATATCCTGATATAAGCATAGTTAGTTATTGCTTGCTTATACTGCATATCCTGAGCATAAGAGAAGAGATTGATTTTTTTATAGTCAAACTAACATTTTTGATTTATCCCAATAATGCCAGTGCAGCTTTTGATCACAGACCACCTTGGATAACCATGACGCAGTGATTAAACAGAAAAAAATGTCATGTGAGTAGAAAATTGGAAAACACCTGACAGATAATCTGACAGATGACATGTCATCTCAATTTTGCGTACAGTTTGCTGCCACCTGAAGAAAAGCATTAAGGTTGAAATGCGTAGCCAATGCAAAACGCAATAAATCTGCCTTTTTGTGTTTGCTTTTTGCATCTGATGTGAGTTATTGGATGATAACACTCATGAGCAAATACCAATATGCACTTAGGGATCTCCAATGTACTGTTTAAAAGCCCTTAAATCTCATCACTGTTTGTGAATAAATGCTGTATCCGGATGCAAGGCAGACATCGTAATTCTTTGCATTTCTTTTAGAAAAGCATGATAGCAGAGTCATCACTTATTCTGGCTCTAGTTAGTATCAGGAATCCTCTGCAGATTGACTTCTTTTGAAGGGTAACTTCGGTATTTAAGTGTCTGACATTATGGAAAGAGTCTCGCTCAAAGGAGAAGTCTCGTTCTGAAATCTGGCGAGGTGACGTGTTGCCAGAAGACAACGGTGGAATAGTGAAATACATCCATGGTGGAAACGCGAGTGCTGGCCGGGAAGAGTTTGTTGTGTTGGAGTACAAAAAGCGTAGCTCAGTGTTACCTAAAAGATTTTCAATGTCATGGCTGAGTATTTCGATTATTTTGACAAGGTGGATGCTTCCATATCTTACACTATACTTATATCGCCTTTTCTTATTTTCTTACAGATATTCAGATTTTAAAAAAGATATTTCTCCATGAGCAGGACTTGGACACATGAGCGAAAGGTAAGGGAGACATTTTATTTTTCTGTAGGGTTCTTTCCATAATGTTGTCAGACACTTATAATAACAATCTGAGCCTGTCAGTAGCAAAAACAAGCACTTTTACAGCCGGGCCAGACTGGGCACTTCAGCAGCGCATGGCGGCCACCTCGCTGAATTGATGTGTCCACACTGGCAGCATTTCTGCTGCGGCGCTGCTGCTGCCAGCCCTTTCTTTCTACATAGAGTTTGCCTTTCATAATGACCATTTAATTTAATTTCATTATAAATGTAATTTATATTCATTTTAGACAGAAAAAGGTTAAGAAGCGTGTGCTCATTTGTAAATAATAGTAATAATCCACAATTAAAAGCCAGTACTTTATTCATTCATGGAGCCCATGACAACACTGTCCTGTAAATATTTCAGAATAAAAGCCTTGTGTTAACAAATGAAGGAATTCTGCTTTTATTTTGAAATGGAAGCAGGAAGTGTTGATTTAAAAATAAATCTCTATTTTTTTCATGTCTGTGACATATTTTACAGATACAGACATTGAAGCTGTAGAAATGCTGCTGAAATGATGTCAATATACTGTCAAACGATCATTTTCACTGTCTGTTGTTGCTGTGAACCGCCTGAGCCGCGCTGCTCACACAGGCAGTGTGGCTGCGCTAACCTGTTAACGTGGGCGCCGACGTTCCCATTGGGTCCCGGCCGTTGGAGAACGTAACTTTACATTGACTTTGCTCACTTGCCCTCACAGCTCGTTTCACGATTGCCGTCTACAGTGCTCTCCCTAAATACTGGACCAATTTCATAAATTGTTGTCGCTTAGTCACTTAGACACAAACACGTGGGAAAATACTCCTCTGGATGAAAAAATACCAAAGTTACCCTAAAACTTCTTTAGACTGTTTTGAACCCATTTTTTTCTAAACAGCTCACGCACTCATTTACTGTTGGACATGTGACAATTTGCTCTTTGACTCGTTAAATATCCCAGATGGAGACAGAAGCTGCTACTTCTTATTTTACAAACAATGTCAAGTCTTACATAAATGAGTGCTCAGCTCATTATTCAGTAATAAATGTTCATAAATGTTCCAAATGATTGATCACACAATAAAACTCCCAAAGGTGCATAATTCATATTGCTTCAAACGATTGTAAAATGGAACACTGGTTTACCAAGGTGGCGGACTGTAATATTGATCATATTATATATATTTCAGTCTCAATTACCTTTAAACTGGTGACAGTTTGAAAGGCTGCTTGTAATGTAATCCTTTTCTAATACTTCTAATGCCTTGGTCCCTAGATAGATAATATATTCACTGCCATCTTATAACTAAAGGCAATAATTGGTGCTGTGAATTTTGATGTGTTGCCCACTCAATCTTCAAACGGCTTCATCTGGATGTGTTTCCAACCCAGTCGTGGGAAGTCTAATGCACAGCAGGAGGTTGTCGCACAGCTGCTTACAGGCCCTAGTGTTGCAAATCGCCTGGTAGTGCTGATTTTATCACAGCCGCAGCACCGACTGCCCTCATATTACCTTTGGAGACCATTTTTTTTGCCTATCTTTCACCTTTCATGCCATGTGGGAGCAGTGACTTTATGTAATCTTTGATTAAATCTCTACTTCACTAGTATCTCTCTAGTGCAGCAACAACAGCGTGAAGTAGCTATGTAGATGCATTT
This sequence comes from Adelosebastes latens, assembly GCA_916700685.1. NCBI lineage: Eukaryota > Metazoa > Chordata > Actinopteri > Perciformes > Sebastidae > Adelosebastes > Adelosebastes latens. Next base: position 69,487 of record CAKAKR010063589.1, on the reverse strand, counting down.
TGATGGAAGGACTTGTCCAGCCAGGCGTGGCGAAGTCCGATGCTTTTTCTACATTTCAAAGCCTCTTTACAGTAGAGGCACTCGCTGTCCCTCCCTTTAGGTACACTCTGTCTTCTCTCTCACTGACTCAGAGGCTGTGAAACGGCAGTGGGACCAGATGGGACCAGGTGCCAGTCTAAGGTTAATGTAATCACTGGCCAAACCCTAAGGCTTTCCAGCCACAAGCTAACATTACTTCATCATCCCAGAACTGTAAAGGCTAGCATGCAGGAGCAGATTTTTATGAACAAGTTGTTTGTACCATTCATTTTACTGGCTACAGTGGGGTGTTTATGTCTAAACAAGACACCAACAAGTGTGAGCTACTGTATGCTTTTCAAAACACTGATATAAAATCCTGTTTCTGTATCTTTGCATGTGTAAAATGTCTACCATGTGACAGCAGATACAATTATGACAACATGAGCAAACATTGGCCGTCACTCTGATGGATTCAGCTCTAATACAAGACGTCTATTTGTCAAGAATGTGTCACCAGGTGTATGAACAGCAGATTGCCAATTTGAGGAATGATACGAGCCTGGCCATCCAAATAAATCCAATATATTCTAATTCACTTTTGCCGAGTGCCTAAAGCTCTGATTTAGAGGGATTCATTTTCTAGCATGCTTGTTTTCAGACTGTGTGAATGTAAATATTAAATATTTCTTGTCAGGTTGGACTAAAAAACACCTTGTGTTTACCCTGTTTGACTTATAAAGGTTGCATCTTACTAGAATGTTTCTCTTTACCTAAATATCAGAAGCTAAACGTTGACTTTAATACATGATTATCTGGACCGAATGTCATGATGAAAAGCATGCTTAATGGAGCAGCGTGTAGGATCTGGCGGTATCTGGCGTTGAGGTTGCAGATTGCAACCAACTGAAGCCTCTGAACTGAAAACGCGAATGGCCCTCTCTAGAGCAGTGGGCAACCTCTGAAGCCAATGCGGAAGTGCCTTAAACTTGCATTCTTTCTAATAGCCAGCAGGGGGCAACTCCTCAGGTTGCAAAAAGAAGTCTGATTGTATAGAAGTCTATGAGAAAATGACCCTACTTCTCACTTGATTTATTACCTCAGTAAACATTGTAAACATGAGTTTATGGTCTCAATCGCTAGTTTCAAATCTTCTTCAATACAGCATGATGTTCATTTAGTAAATTATGGTCTCATTTAGGGTCAAATAGATCATAAAGCAGGGTATGCTTTAGGGCGTGGCTACCTTGTGATTGACAGGTCTTCAAAACGGCAGTCCACAAACCAATGAATGGATGACGTCACGGTGACTACGTCCATTTCTTATACTGTATACAGTCTATGTTAGAGAGCCAAACATGTTGTCGTCGGTGTGGACGTTTTTCAGTTTCAGAGGAAGCCAACATGATTGCAATTTGCAATACAAGTTGTTTTTTACTTCACTAGAAAAACTAAATGAACTAAATGAACATTTGAAGAGTCAGAGTTGTTTTTGTTGTGTTAACAATAGTGATGTCAGCTACATTTGGTTAGGTCAGAGCTATGGTATATTAAATCATCCATCTTTGCTCACTTCATCTAGGAATTTTTACCCTCAGGTGTGCATAAACTACAGGTTATGAACTTCTTTTTAAAATACAAAAATGTGAAATTATCGGCCATGAGAAGCAGGGAATTATCGCTTATTGGTATCGTGCATCCCTAACATAATTTCAGTATCACTTTCGAAATATTTAAGCAAATACTATTTATTTTTATGGACGTCCTCACTGAGAAGCTTCCAATTAATTTAGAGCTTCCTCTGAATGTCACCGTGAATCCCATAGTCTCATAGCATGCATGCAGATGGCAGTAATTAATTCAACATTTATTTTTCATTTACTCTGAAGCTCATTGCAACAGCCAGATTCAAATTTATGAGTGACATGTTTATTATTTTAATAGTGGCTTCTCCTGCTCTTGACAGCCCCATGCAGAACTCCACCGAGATCAGAGATGCTTCTGCGTTTCACATGCCAGCACAGGAACATGACAAAAGCTCTGAATATTTGTATCAGGCAGACAGTGCACGCACCCGCAGATACAGTGAGGTGCCAATCTGATTTTCTCAAGGCGCTATCACATGTAAGACTCGGTTCCCTTGAGAGGCGAGGGAGGAAGTGATAGAGGGAGACAGGTAGATAAAGAGGTAGAGATACTGTAGAGGCACGCATGCAGAGGCAGATAGAGAAGATTCCTGGTACAGATTCATAAAAGATTAAGTCTGAAGCTGAGCTTGCAATGGAGAGAATGCAAAAAAAATAATGATACTGGCTGTATATGCACTGTTGTAAATGAGAACACCTACAGTTGAAGAGATATGAAGACAGTGTTGGCTCTGCAACTGGTGTTTCTATGGCACATTATTATAGAAAAGTGAATGTGTTTTTCTATTTTGGTCACCTATATTAGAGCTTTTACACATTTTCACTTTATGATTTAAGAATGAAATGGCCTTTCTTTGTTCATAAGATTAAGAGAAAGTGCCTCTTAAGTGAGCATACACACAATGAGAAAAAGGCTGGACTGTATAGTGCAATTTCTCTTTTTAGGAAATGATTTCTTGCTATAAACGTTCTTGTATTGTTTTTTATTAGATCCATAAGTAGGGCCACGGTTATTCTTATATAGTTATGAATCTAAATTTAAAACACAAAGGGATGTTTTAGAATAGACACCATGTCTTTCATGTTTTTTGTGAATGATTCAAAGAAAGCCCATTTTGTATACCTAAACATGCTTGCAATGTATTCTATATCAGGTTAAACAGTATAGGTGAGTAGCCCTGAGAATAAAAACATAGATCTTGTTTGATTTCTATGAATGAAAGGTGGAATCAAGTGCATCATGGTGCAGATTAAAACGCAACAAACACAGCTTTATAATACTCTGCCAAATGATGAATTTTTACAAGGCTACAAAAGTGCACAAAGAAAGCCCATTTTGTACCTATAAACATGCTTGCAATGTATTCTATATCAGGTTAAACAGTATAGGTGAGTAGCCCTGAGTATAAAAACATATGGTCTTGTTTGATTTATATGAATGAAAGGTGGAATCAAGTGCATCATGGTGCAGATTAACAAACACAGTTTTACAATACTCTGCCAAATGGTGCATTTTACAGCATAATAATTGCTTTGACTCCTCTGCTATAGAGGCTTCTGATACTTACTCGCTCCTACCAAGAACATGTCGCTGCCAAAAAGCAACAGGACCACGGAGTTGACCAAAACAAGCAGGCGAGCCATGTCTGTCTCTCCTTGCAGGTGTCTCAGGTTGCTCTTCTTTTAGATATTAAAACGCAGATCTCCTATATGCTTGAAGGGCAACTATATAGTTCATTATAACATGTTGATGAATGAATGAATGAATGGCTTGCTGGCTGAATAATCGGACTCGAGCTGGTCAGTAAATAGACAGCCAGTGAAAGTACGTGACAGATGATGAGGATGTCTTCACAAACATTTTGTCGAGCCGAGGAGTCTTCATTGAGGGGTTTTAAATCCACAAGTCCTTCATGCTGCTGGTGTTAAAAACTGTAGGCGTCCATCATCATCATCATCATCATCATCGTTTTCATCATGCCCAGGTTCAGCTCAGGTATGACACAGGTCCGTATAGAGAGAGAGAGAGAAAATGACGCTCCCAGGCAGATTCAGCACCATGGACAGCGACGAAGTTTACGCACAGCCCTGCGCGCTCCGCAGCTCCGTGTTTATAATTCCTGCAGTCCTTTTTCCGGTATAGTCTTCACCCCCCCACAAGTAGCCTATGAGACCCTCAGGTTTCTATAGCACTCTCAAGTGCACGCGCAGCAAACCGTGATTAATGATGCTCCACGTGTCAGCGGTGGTACGCCTACACTGTAGCTCCAACTGCTCTTTAATATTTAATAAGCAATAAGATAATATTTACTGCAACGAGGTGGAGTGTTGATATTACAGAGTGTTTTCATGTGGAGCTGAATGACCCTGAGACATAATGTTTATAGCTATATCAGAGAAGACCATTAATAAAACACCAGAGATAGATAGATAGATAGATAGATGGATAGATAGATAGATACTTTATTCGGTTTGCAGCACAATCACAAGGCATTTTATCAACAACAACAACAACAAAATATATATATACACACACACACGCATACATATGTGTACTACTATATTATTACTACTAAGGTGTAATTCATACTGTGCAATATTTTCAGGTGGAATTTCATTTCATTCTCACTGTGCAATATCATTTTCCACTTGTGCAATTTTGTTAATAGTTTGTTTATTGTCAATACTGTATATACTGCTCCTATTTTTATACTTCCTTCTATTTAAATGGTTCATATTTTTCAAAGTGCTTGGGAGATAAAGTGCTAGTGCATTAGCTGTTTAAAAAGTTAATAGCTTGTGGGACAAATGAAAACTTGGATCTGCCTCTGGTCACCCACAATATTGTTTGCCTTCTTCACTGTTCTGCCTCTGTAGATAAATTCCATACTTGGTGACGTGATCCCTAGCAGTTTGCTGGCCATTGACGGGTCTTTTTCTGTGCCTCAGTAGCATTACCAAACCAGCAGATGATACAGAAGGTTAAAACACGTTCAATATTATATAGTATCGTTCTACTTCATTCACTAAACTTATG